>CATIWK010568409.1:0-48468 GCA_949634005.1 Mallotus japonicus
CGATGAAACCTTTATAGTGTTTGTTCTAAATCCCAAGGAGGAAAATAACCATAGTCCTCGAACCCAAGAACAATCCTTAACAAGATGAAGTAACGTCCATGCACATTAACCACATAAAGAATAAAGTTGAGAAACATTAATTCCTCATGCCTTCAAGTTTGAAAAACATGGCAATATGTTGTTTAAAGCCCGCTTAAAAGACAATTTGATTTTGAAACAATATTCAACTTCCATGCACACAACCAAACAGATTTCAAAGAGTTCTTTTAAGAGTTTGGTGTGTTATTGCTCATAACAGAGATACATGCAACCTTGTAATTAGTCTTAACCGAGTATCGCCCACTCTTAGTGAAAATCCAGTATATTTGATCAAGTGGAAGACGAAAACTGATAGAAATTCTAAGAATAGCTTCAATTTTAAAGTATAAAAAGCGTTGTTGAACCAGTTTAACCTTCTAGCATTTAATCTTGGTATCAATAAGAATAATAACCTGTGAATCTAGAAGCAAACCTCTTCGGAGGTCCGGCTTCATCCCATTCATAATAGAATTCCACTTATCAAACCAAAGATGTACTAACTCTCCATTCCTAATACGCTAACCTAGCCCTTCAATAAGAGTATAACGCACACTCAAAATATTATGCCAAATATAACTTGGCACATAACCCAAGCTAGCATCAACAAAAGAGCAATGTGGATGGTACTTAGCACCATAATACATGCACACAAGGATTTAAAATCAAAAAGCAATCTCCATCCTTATTTCGTAAGGAGAGCTACATTGAAATAGTTTAATGATGAAAATTCAGTCTACTTGCCACCTTAGGTCTAGCAAATTTAGCCTAACTCATCCAATGAATCTTGTGAGCATCTGTCGTATCACCTCATCAAAACTTATTAATCATATTTTATAGCTCCTTACATAATGTAATCGACAATTCAAAACAACTTATACCATATTGGGTAATGGCTTGTGCTATTCAATAATTTCTCCTTCAAACCTTTAAGTTTTTTCCATAGGTGTTCCATCAAAAAACCAAAAAATTACGTTTTGGAGTAACCCACCATTGTCGGTAAACCCAAGTAACGGAAATGTTTTTCTATAATAGATATACCAAGAGCATTATAAACTCAATCTTATTTTGATTATCCATCAATTTTCTATAAGAAATTTCAGATTTTTCATGATTAACTCTCTCTTTAAATTCAACTTCATAATTATGAAGAATTTATTTAATAGCATTACATTCTGAAACAATAGCTTTAGCAAACAAAATACTATCATCAGCAAAAATAAATGAGATATAGTTGGACTAGAACAACTAACTTTAATAGGGTGTAGAGTTCCCTACAATACTAACTTTCTTATCATATTATAGACCTTTTGTACAAAGAAAAAATAAATGATATCAGGTCTCCTTGACGAAGCCCTTTACTTAATTTTAAAAAAACCTTTAACTTGTCCATTAACAAGAAAAGGAGACTAGCAAATTACGAGAACATTGAAGAAAATGTAGCACTAATTGAGTTACATCCCTCCCAACTGTATTCCAAAATTTGAGAAAGAAGAGAGCTAGTATGTCATCTGGACCATGTGCTTTTACAAGGGTGCATTTGTTTAAGAGTGGTAAAATATTATCCTTTGTAAATGGAGCAAAGAGCAAAGCACATTGTTCATCAGTTAATTGTGAATCAATGAAAAATAAAGAGTGATCAAAACATTGAGGATCAATACTTTCATATAGATCAACATAGAAAGCAAAGATTAATTTCTTTATCACCAAGTCACCTTCATGTCAGTTACCCATGTCATCTTTTAATCACAAAATATGATTATGACATCGTTGTTTTAAGGCTTTACGATGGAAAAAGCTTGTATTTTTATCTTTAACCTTTTACTAGACTACTCTAGATCTTTGACATCAAAACTCCTTTTCACGAAGTAACAATTCATCAAGATTAGTCTATATAAATTTTATTTCTTCTACATAAGCACCATAATCATCTGCTTGTTATAAAGTTTATAAGGTTTTCATTTTTTGCTTACCTCCTTTCGAATGTTTCCAAGAGTCATCACTCCATTTGCAAAGAGCATGTGAACATTTAGCTATTTTTCCTTGAATATAATAGTCCTTGAGTTGGTCATAATTGTGATTCCAAGAGGATTGGACTACTTTAGAATAATTTTAGTCTCTTGCCATATAGATTCAAAATAAAATGGTCGTTGCAATGATTTGCAAATAGACACCAAACCATTATAAAGTGAAAATTGTCCTAGAGGGAGTGAATAAGGCTAGTGAAAGTTTTAGAGGACGATTTAAGGATTAAAGTTAAATTTAAAAAGATTAAGGAAACAAAATGAAAAGAAAATCAAACACACACAAAGAGCACAAAAATTATAGAGGTTCGAATTGTAAAAACCTTATGTACCCTACCTAATTTCTTCATAAGTTAGGATTTTGAACTCCCACTCCAATCTTACTATCAAGATTGATACAACAAGGTGTTTTAAGGCTTAAGATCAATGTTGCAATCAATGTGTTTTCTAGGCTCACTCAAAACCTTACAATAATTTTATATTTTTAACAAGACTCAACACAAACCTAAAATCAAGGTCCTCACTACCTATTTCTTTAATCCTAAAGAAAGAGTAGAACAAGAGAGACCTATCTTTAACACTCCTTAACTCTCTTAGGAGGTGAATAAAGTAATGAATTATAAAGAGTATTTGAAAAATGCTTTGAGTGCATAATAAATTCCTACAAGAAATTAGCTCAAGAACTTTTTCAACCATCATAAATGAACTACGAGGCTTGTATTTATAGTAGAGGGTTAAAAAATAGCTATTGGACCTCTCCAATTCATCTTTAAAATCCCTCTATCTTCATTAAATACTTGATCAAATTTTTTTAGGATTTTGACCGCACATAATCATGAGGGTTGTGGTCATGATCGTGAGGATGGGTTGAAAAAATAGATGTTGCCTCTGAATTTTGCTTATTACAAGAGTGCCACATCAATCATGATCCTCCTCACGATCATGAGGAGTGATCGTGAGAAATTATTTACTCGAACTTCTTTGAATAGCTTGAAGCTCACGATCGAGATAGACTTGATCACAATCGTGAAGGTATGGTCACGATCGTGAGGGTTGCTAGACCTTTGCAATAATGCATCTTCTCTTCTTTATGATCATAAAGGGCTTGATCATGATCTTGATATGGATTGTGAGGGTCTTTAGATCTTTTGAAGAACTTTAGTTTCTTGTCTCTTGAAGCTCGTAAGGATGCTTACAATCACGATGCTACTTCTGATCATCCTTGGAGAGGCATTTTTCCTTCATTTCAACCTCTATAAATTGACCAATTGAGCAAGACTTTAAACCCAACTAATAAACATACTTAATCACATATTTGACTTATTCCGAAGGGAATCAAAAGTCATTCTTTAAGAAAAAGTGGAGAATGGTGGGAATCACATTCTCATTCCCATGAGGGGAGAATCACATTCTCATTCCCATGTTAATTTTAGCCAACCAAACACTAGAAATTGGAATCATCCATTCAGATTTCGATTCTCACCCTTATTTTTTACCAAACAAACGGACCCTAAGGTAAATGATGGAGTATTTTTGTCATATATTTGTCATATTAAAAAATTAATGTCAAAATTAAAAATACGAAATAAATTTCTAATAAACCATCAACATTTGATCTTTTTACAATGATATGCCTAGTTTGAAATTTATTTATTGGTTAGATATTTAAGAGTATGTTTGATTCAAATGAATTTTATAAAATTTTATGGAATTCATTTACAAATTCAAGTGAGTGTGTTTTGTTTAAATGAAGACTTTGTAAAATTTATTTGCAATTCTAACTTCTTAATTTTATGGAATTGTTTAACACTAAATTTATTTTTATTGATAAAATGTGTTTAGTTCAAATGAATTTGAAATTCATTTGCAAATGGATTCTATTTAAAATTTATTTGGAAATGAAATGAATTTTTAATGAAATTGAATCAAATAAGGGGTAAGTTTGCAAATGGACTTTGCATGAAGCCTTGATTAATTGTTTTACCTATATGAATTTTTTTTTTTTTTTGGTGAAAAATACATACTATATTGATTCAAGTTTTAAACTTGAAAATGTACAAAGCTTTGCACATTTTGGTCAAACAAAATAATCTTTCTTCCTAATTAAAAAAATTAATTAGAAATTAATTTAGATTAAACCATAACGTACAGTGAAAATTTTTGACAATTAATTTAATACGACTATATAAACTATGATTCAAATATGAAATATCGTTTAAGTTAAAATAATCCTCTGCTAATTAATTCTCACGGTTGTTGGTTTTGAATCTCAATATTACTGAGTATATGTACTTTAATCTAATCTAATTATAAATGTAAAGTTTTTTTTTTAATTAACGTAGTTTTATTTATGATAAAAAGATATGCATAGCGTTTGGATCGGGGTTAAAAAAAGTTAATTGTTACTCTTGTAATGCATTAACCTCCTTTACTATTGTTTGGTAACTTCAAAATATGCATCCTTAACTGTTAACTCCCATAATAATTAAACTCATTTTAATGCATTTCTATTAACCTCGGTTGGGGTAAGTTAAAGGCCTGTAAAAAAATTCTTTTTTTTTTTTAAAAAAAAAGAACTTTTCATTTTTCCATTATTTTATCATATACCTTGTAAATTGTTTATTTTTTTATTTTTTTATATTAATAAGCTGCAAATAAAATTTATAAAATATATATATAAATCAATTTAATATTTTTTAATGATAATTTCATTATTTTTAAAATTAATTTTTATATCTTATAAAAACTTACTAATTTATTTATTTATATTATTTATATTAATTATATAAACGGTTTTTTAAATGATTTCACATTAACAACTTATTCATTATCTCTGTTTACCAAAAAGGGTTAACAGTTTAATTATTACATCTATAATTATTATTTCTGTAACAATTACACCCTATTTCTTTAACACTAACGCACACTTTATGTTAATGTCCATCGAGGTGACCAGTATTTTAGTCGGCCAAAAGAGTGTGATCAACATAAACATATATATAAACATATATATTTGTTCAAAAAGAAAAAAACATAAACATATATATATATATATATATATATCACAGCATATAGAAGCCTGGACTAGTGCTTTCAAGAAGAAGCCACACTCCACCTTAAAACAAAAAGGAGAAATAACAGTTTGTGCATCTAGAAAGTATATATGGCCAAGAATATGAAGATTGAGAGCATGCAACATCCTGACTCAAATCCACTACTCAATCATTTCTTCTCAATGTTTCCAAACTTGGAGCTCAAGTTCTCTAATTTTGGTACCAATCCACCACGGCGTAAAGCCGAGGATGGTCTTGTTGTAGAAAAACAAGACACTACCAAGAAACCTGATGTGGTAAAATTTGCTGATCCTAAACCGAAAACACCTCCTCCATTGAAGATTGAGGAGGATGAAGAGGCTTCCAAGCTTTCCCATCCTTTACTCATTTTCCCGGTACGTTTTCTTCCTTTTATATGTTGTGGTACTTTTCTGTTTGGTTGCTGAGAAAATATGTAGACAAAGGAAAGGAAACTTGTCAAAATTTGTTCTTGCCAGTTCAATATTTCAATTATTGTATTATTGTAAGAGTTGCTTTAACATATATGAGAATTTTAATTTATAAAAAATATTAAAATTATATTTTTGTGAGTAATATTATTTTTTACAAATATAAAAATTTGTGTCTTTTCATTACAAGTTAGTATAATTTTTGTTTTTGTTGCTTTGTAGAAAAATAAACTGATTTTTATAGAATTAATTTTTATAATTACAGGATATTTTTTTATAAAATTTTGGTATTATTTTATTAATTAACCAAACCATCCAATATAAGAACAGTGTTTAATGCTGGTTATCGAGTTGCAGAAATAACTCCAGCAGACCTTTGTTTTCGTGTCAATTTTTTTTTTTTTGCAATTCAAAAATTGGAATTTTTTGGAATTGGAATTGGAATTTTTCGTCTTGTAAAAATTGGAATTCTTTTGCAATACAAAAATTTACTATTATTTACAATTATTTTTGCAAAATGCTACAATTTTGTATTAATTTAAAATATTCTTATATAAAAATAATCAAAATAAAGAAGACAACCAAACCCAAAAATGAAGATAGGCTCCGTTTGTTTGTGGAACATATTCATTCCGAAAATATTTTTCTTTATTTTTCAGTATTTAGATTATTTAGGGAAAGTAAGTTCAAGGAAAATAATTTACTAATTAAAGAAAAATTACTTCAAAATAAGAGAAAATAATTTTCCATTTTAAGAAAATATCTTTTTTAATGTCTTCTCTTCTTATTTATTGTCTTTTCTTTTATTTTTCAATACATTTTTTCTTAATTTATTTTTTTTAGTGTTACAACTAAATATAAAAAAAATATTCAAAAACAAAATATTTTCCGGAAACACACATAAAACATACTTTAATAAGTCAAATAAAACTTGGTCACGTGAGAAATTAACCATGTCACAAAACCCTGCACGTGACAGACATCTCGCTTCGTTGATAGCTAACATCTACAAAAACTCGAGCAAAAACTCTCTTCTTAAAACATCTCATAAGCCCAATTCTCCCTTCAACTTCGCCAAAACCATGGCAGAAACTGAAAAAATCGAAGGCAAAATGATGACCCAGAAAAATAGCTCGAGCGAACCCAGAAATCTTTTCTCATTATTTCCTAAATTTGGCCTTAAATTTCCATTCTTTAGCCAAGAAAAGGCGGTGCCGGCAGGGTCACAGGCACAATCTGTAGTTAAAGAAGAACAAAAAATGAGTCTAGGTGGTGAGAAAGAAGCTGAGTTTGGAGAGCAAAAACCGAATTTTGTGCGGTTTCCAAACGCCAATTCTTCTTTTTCGGCTCCATTAGGTGTAGAAGTAGAAGAGAGTAGTGGAAGGACACACAATCCCATAGTTATATGGCAGGTTCGTTTTACTCTTTATATTGTTACCCCAAAAAAAAGCAGCAGATTTTGAATTTTGGGTTTTGTTTTGTTTTGTTAGATTTTTTTTATATGTTTGTAGGGAATATATATATATATATATTGAAAAAAAATGGAGCCTTGAAAATACAGGGTATGTTGGGAACGTCTGCTTCTATTTACTATTCATCAATGATATTATCTTAAATGTAAGATGAAGATAAGTGTTAGGAATTATGATATGGAGAAATTGAGATTGAAGTGTAATACATGATTAAGCAGACAGCATTTTAACTGTTTATGGTCATTAGTAAACTTCCAAGAGCATATAAGAATGGCTGTAAGAATATGTGCGAAATAGGAGTCAACAAGTATAGAAGATGATAGAAATAAAGTTGGTTACTCTCATACATGCATATAACTTCTGTTTATTAGTTAAGCTCGGTGTAGATTTCATTTTTCGTGATTTGGCTTCTGCAGTGCTGCAACATGGTTATTATGCTAGATGATCAATACTCAACTACTAGAATTATGAAGTCAAAATCATCTTAATATTGAGTTCTTACCGTGTCTAATAACAGATTTTCACATTTCTGTTCATATTTTTTAAGACATTTACTGCAATGGAAGGGCTTAGTAAAGCATAATAAAGTCTTCATAATGGATTCTTGGATTCATATGGCATAAACTATATGAAATAATGCCTCTAGCGCATGAGACAATAGCTTAGTACTCGTGACACTTTGCTGTTGTTAAGCCAAATTCATAGTTAGGATTTTTTTTGCGGGAGATGATTGTGACCGAGTTCTAAGTGAAGAAGAGATTAACGAAATAAAGCTTTTATATATTTATTAGGTGATTCTCTTACCACATGATGAAATTTGTTGTTGTAGTTTGTTCAAGTGTGATAGCTTTCTGTTTAATGGCCTACTGATCTCTTTAGAGTTTGATTGCAAATAGTGGAGCTTAAATTGGTGTTCACAGTGCAATATGTGATATTTCCCTGTAGAAGCTGTTCAGATACTGGACAGGAAAGGTTTTGCTGGCTTTATCAGAATGGCACATGAGATGAAATGGATGATTATTGTGGCACCATTAGTTAATTACTTGAGCTTCATCTTGTTTGGACAAAGTGGGAGAAGCAGATGATAATAGCTTCTGAAAGTTAATTGGCAGCGATAATTTTTGGATTGGTTGGAAATAGAGGGAGAGTGATTGGGACTCATAGGAGCATTTTTTATTGCTGTCATTAGTGCTTCTATGTTTTTGTGCTAGTTGCTATCAGAAATTTGCTAATTTGTTGTACATTCAAAGGAGAGCTAAGAATCAGAAAAGGCAAACATGACAGCTAGGAATGTTATGAAGTGCTTTTTTGTTTTAATTGGATTTGCGTTTATCTTGTATGAGCTTCTGGTTGTGGTGGATGCTGTTTATGATTTAGATAAAGTATGCGATGGGACAAAAATATTGTTTTGTCCTTACAACCCCAAATTGGATCGCCTTGACTGATCAACTGTGCCAACCCAAGTTAGCACCTCAAAAAGTTCTTTTATGTATTGGAGGCATTTAGTCATCAGAGTTGCTTAAATGAGGGTTTTAAGCCACCACTAACTATATAATTTAAGCAGCATTTTGTAGAACAGTTCTGTTACTTCTGTGGTTAAGCCTATTTAACAATGATTTTCATTAAAAAATGACTATCCATATGATGCCAATGGTTGTACTTGTCATTAGTATGAAAAAACTTCTTTTAAATTTTTAAAACAGAAAAAAATTCCTGCTTACCCCAGCTCTTCATCAATGCATGTTCATATGTTGGCACACCTCAATCAAACCTATTCTCAAGATTGAGATAAAAATTCGCTGTTTAAAATTTTTTTTTGAATTGTTTGAAGCTGGAGCTGGGAGTAAGTTATTAGAATTCTCAAGGTTATGTTCAATTTTTTTCTTAGGAAATTAAATGTCTATTTGCATTAATATTATCTTGTTTTAACAGTCCTGTGCTTCTCTTACTATGCTATACTTAAAAGTATGACTTATTTTTTGTCCTCCTTGTGGCCAAGTTTGTTTTCATATTTTTTGTACGTTGGACATGCATATAGGGCTGATTACAGGTTTGGAGAATTCTGTTGAATAGAAAATCTGAGTTTGAACTGAAAATTGGATAATTTAAAATGGAAGGAAGGAACTGGTACCAAATGTAATTTTGAATCCAATCCAAACCTTCCCAAATTTATAACATTTGGAAATTTTCGGATCAGAGATTGTTTAAATATTTATAAGTTCAATTTTTTTTAAAAAAATAATGCCTATAATTAAATTTAAAAATTAATTATTAATAAATATTATATATTTTATTAATATTATCTTCTTTTATAAATATCATTTACAAAATTTATCCTGCTATTTATATTATATGATTTGAACATATATGATAAATTGATTATTATTTAATAATAATATTAACTATATTGTTTTTATAACAACATAGTTATGAAGAAAATAAATTAAATTATACTTTTATTATTAAAGATGAATTTAAATTTTTCATTATAAATTCTATTATTATATATGTTTTATTTTTTAAATGTTATTTACTAACTTAATATTTATTTTATGTTTTGAAATAATTTGATTGATAAGTGCATTTTTTTTGTGCTAAATAGTTAAAATGACACTTATTATCTTATATTACATGTTAAGTTAGTAGGGTATCCAATATCAATGAACTAGATATAATTGTTGAAATGACTTTTTATAATATATAATTCTAATCCTATCAATTACTAGTTAATAACTTTATATTAAATCATTATATATTAAATTATAAAAAATAATAAGATTTGTAATTTACAAGGCTAATTACTAATTCTATCAAATATATATATATAATATTTAATTAATTCTAATTTTATCAAAATTGCTGGTTATGGCTTCAATTCTTCGGTTTGGGATGGTTTTGAGAATTCAAGAGCTTTGGAGCCAAACCAAAATAATTTTCGAGGCGGTTCAATTCAGGAAAAGTCAAAAGGTCAAGGAAAATATTCGGTCTACATATTTTCTATTAGGTTTTTTGAACGGTTCAAGATCTTCATTACGTGCATTTAGCCCTACATGCATATTACATACTACAAGCATATGCTGTATAATTTTAAATACATACAAAATTACCACCCTTCCCTTTCTTGGTGGTAAGGAGCTGCAAAATCTCCGTTTCTGATTTTCAAAAAAATTATGCCATCAGCTTTTGTATTTTGTGACTTGACAGATTCTATCCATGTCTTGTTAAATGTTCAGAACTCTTGCAGTTCACCGTTATGTTTTTATTGTTAAGGCATTACAAAAATGCCTAAGCCTTCAATTCCATAATATTTAAACTTTAGGAATTTGAATTCAATAATTGGTCATCTTGGAATTGCCGGCTGTTTTCTAAGAAGAAAGAGTAATAAATCACATTTTCCTTTTTTTTTTAAATGTTTAAAACTGGTACATTCAGCGGTTTAGTTTGAGTTCCATTTTCCTTTGCTTGTCATGATTATTTTCAGGTTTTGGTATTCTTTAACTTCTTTTATGATCGTATCATCTATTTCAGGTTTATGCACTTGGTGGATTCATTATCCTGAAATGGGTATGGGCAAGATGGAAGGAAAGGAATGAGAGACCCAAGAGAGCAGCATCTGATGATGATCAATCTTCTGATGAGTATCAATCGCCTGCCGATGATAATGAATGATTTCTGAAGTTTGTGTTATGTTGAACATACATTTGGGTTAATCTAACAGGGATTTTTGTAATTGATCTTCTTTGGTTACTGTCTCATTGGTAGTTAGTTATATGCGATGTACCCTTTTTTTTTTAACGATCTCCAGTGACACTTTTATCAAAATGCAATCAGAGCGTACACGCACGCACTAAGTCAAGTTTCTCAAACAAAAACATTATTGGAATGCAAAATTTGAGTTCATAATTAATTATATGGTATTTTAGGACTTATACAATTTATGGTAATAATTAATTTTATTTTTTTTCCTTATTTTTATGTTTTCACATCATTTTATTAAAAAAATTAAAAAAAATAAAAAGTAAAAATCCTTTCAATCTTTTAAACTTGATCAGATCAACTGGATCATTAGTAACTTATGGTTCATCAAATTCTTAGAATATTTGCTAAAAAGAGAATTTTAGGGCTATCTAATCTGGTGGAGGAATTGACGCAAGATAAATTACAAGATATAATACGCAAGTTACAAAATATTTGCAACACCAAACTCAATTTATTGACCCTTTTTGCAACTTTGGCACAAGTCTTTTTTTTTCTTGAAGATGACAGACGCAATCGATGATGGTAATCAAGCCATCTCCTACCTTTCTTAATTTTTTACCAGATTATACACAGTATGTTGTTATTGATGCTATTTCGCAGTCAGTGATGGCAATTAATTGGGATATTTTTCAATAAAAATTGAATTTGTTTTTGATAGAATGGTTCTATAGTTTGTAATTTGTATCATGTCTAATTTGATGATGATTATAATTGTATGAGTTAAATTACTATAACATCCCTAATGATTGACATATTATACTACTAGATCCTTGTTGTAGACATCCGGTTCGATCGGCCCACGATAGGGGGCGAACTAGGGATGCTCGGTTTAGCCGACCCGCAACAAAGCTCGATGATGAGAATCGCAAAGCTTGAATGCAAGAGAAGAGTCCAAACCTTTTAAGAGAGTGGACTTGAGAGCTTAGAAGCCCAAACCCTAGCCTAAACCCATCTGTAACAGCCCGATCCGCCTTGGCCTGTTAGGCCCAAAGCAGAGCCAGGCCAAAGAGGCGACACCTCTGTTCAAAGGTGATAGCCTCTATACCAGGCATGTACAGAGGCAATCGCCTCATCGAAGAGGCATCGCCTCTGCAACGGCCACTTGTGTCTGCATTAAATGCAGAAGTGATCATGGCAGTCAACTTGGTAGGGACCACACCTTACCTCTCTGCATTTTAGACGTGAATGGCTGAATTTCGAGGAAAAATGAGGCCTAGAAAGAAGAGAAATGATGATGGGAAGAAAAAGGGGGTGTCCTATCAAGCATGGGTGGGGTGGGGTGGGGTGGGGTAGGGGGGGGGGGTTGGGGGGGTGGTTAAAAAGAGGAGGGGGAGTTCATTTGAAGAGGTTGGCAATCTTTAGCAATCTTAAAGAAGAGGAAAAAAGGGGTTTTGCAAGGAGGAGAGAAGGAAAGCACTTTGAAGAGAAGATGATTCATTCTTGAACAAAAGGAAGGGGAATCAAGCTTTAAAGAACCATTTTTCTTAAAAGAAAAGGGGAAATCTTGCATTGAAGCAAAGTTCAACACTTAAAGCTTATCGCTGAGGGCAAATCACTTTGGAAAAAGCTCATATTTCAGTAATAATCTTCATACCATCAATAGTAGAGTTGCATTCTTACATAGAGTTTAATTTACTTGCTTTGTTCAACATATTTTGCATTTATTGCTTAAGTTGTGTGCTATACCATGTTCTAAATGTGATTCATTGAGGTTTTGGGGTTTAGTTGTAAGTGTAGTTCATTTACATTGATTCTTGCTTGCTTAGTTCTGAGGTTTGCTGTTTTGAGAGTCCCTGTGCCTGTTGATCAGGCGTCGCCCCATGACCATGAGGCGATCGCCTCATAGAAGAGGCGATCGCCACTCTAACAGGGCAATGCACAACCTTGTTTCGAGATTGTTTTGTAATTCTTGCATGATTTCTATGAAAGCCTATGTTCTTGACACTTTTTATCTATTATGCATGATTGCTTCGCCATTTGTTTAGATCAGTACTTATATGTTTGCCTATTTTTCGTTTATTCGTATTCAACTCGATCTACAAATTAACCTCGTGGATTCCTTTTTGTAGGATTTCTTTTGTGTAGTGGGGAGTTAAATTTTGTTTATTGCAGGGATTTGGAACGATTTTCCCAATTAAGAGGAATTGGTTCCTTTAATTAGTTCTTGAGAAGATTTATCGTGATCTATTTTTGGTATATGCTTAGTTTACTTTCCGTTTATTATCTGTATATTACGGTTTATTTTTAGTATATTTTCTGTTTGTTTCTCCTTTATTTGAAGCAAAGCTTTGTAATCCTTAATCCTTTCCCCCTTTTATTTGGAATGAATGGTTGTAAATTATTATTTTTTATTAATGCCGAGACTAATTGCATGAAATCAGATTAATGTGCAAACTCGAGCCTAAGTGTAAAACTTAACAATTGGTTGAAAGCAATTACAATTTACATGTTAACAAAGAAATAAGCGAATAATTAAGGGTAATAAAACACAAAACATAAACGAAGGCCGATCACAAGGTTGGGTAGACATTCAAACGTCCATACCCAGTTTCCGAACTCGTTCTCTAATAACGGCTTCTAGGAACCTCCATGGAATCCAGTTGTCGCACAAGTGTATCTCGGTTTTTATCCGGGTGGCGACTCCATCTCCGATTAGGCTTTAAGACCTATTTCGTATTTCCTAGTGGGCCCTGAGCCCACACAGTGCCGTGGTCGCCAACACTTGGGTGCGCGCTAAACCCCGCCGCCTACAGTGGCGACTCCACTGGGGATAGAGAAACTGATTCCAAATGTTTTGTGATTTATCATCTTTAATTATTCCTTTATTTCTTTTGCATTTTTGTTGCATTCACTACACTTTTTGCACACAATGAGCACTTCAGTCCATATTAGCCCAATAATAATCATTATTCTGCTACCTACATTTCACTCAAACCTGGTGGTGGAATATATGGTTATTGTCACTCACGACACGTACTATCCACGTTGCTTGGACCCTTGAGTGGGGAGACGTATATGGATGTATATAGTTATAGGAGCAGAAGCCTACTGTCACGACCCGAACCTAGAGGTCCGTGACCGGCACTAGGGAATGAGAATACATAAAGTACTCGAAACCCATAGTAAGCCTTAAAAATTTTTCGCGAATTAAAACAAAACTATTAAACAATAACTGAATAACATAATAACAAAAAATATAATTTAAATTTCACAAAATAATAATAATTAAAATAATAAAATTTTATTAACACTGCAAATCTCAAAACAAATTTTAAAATTTGTATTTAATAAATTACGAGGCATTACACCTACTACCCGAGACTCAAGCTCATGTAGTGACTTAGCAATTTTCCTTAGGAATTTTCCTAAATGCATGTGTTTTTATGCCCTTTGATGAATTCTCAAGATAAAACTCAAGCCTATTATGAATGAACCTTGTCAAGATGGGCCTTTCATGCCTACTTTTAACCCATTTTTAATGGATGTTGCCAAAATATACCTCTCATGCCCATTTTCGGCCCATTATAGATGGATCTTAACGGAGTGGGCCTTGACGTCACTCTTGGCCCGTTAAGGATGGACTTGGGGTTTATTTAGAGAATCCATCACTTGTTTGAACCATTGAAAATTGAAATACCTTGTGCTGATGTGAATATGGATACTATAGTTTGTTTCAAGAAAGCTTCAGTTATAGTTGTTTTGAACTTCTATTGCCAAGCATGATAATCATTATTGTTTTATTTGAAAAATTTCAAGTAATATTTCACTTTAGTTTGTAATTTTTTTTTTATTGTAATGGATGTTCATTGCTTAGTATTGGTTTTTTTATAGCTTTCTTTAATGTTGTTTTTGCTGGTATTTTTAGCTCTATGGTTTTTGCAGCTTTGATTTTCAATGGTTGATTGGGTGAGAAGTACGATGAACTATAATTTTTTGGATATTATTGGCATGGCTTTTGATAACTTAGATTTAGTATTCTGAGTAGTTTTTAGAATTACCAAACTTTTGCTATCTTTTGTTTGTCCATATAGGCAAGTGTAAATATTGGCAACTCTCTTATATATTATTATACTTTGTTATATAGATTGCCTTTTATAGTAGTATTTAATTTTAGAATTCTTGTACTTGTCTACTTGTATGGATGATAATCCTAGAATTTTAATAAAAGGATTTAAAATTAAATATAATTAATTATAATTAATTAAAAATTTTATATGGATGAAAAATAATAGAAGTTAATGTGGCAAAAAAAATACAGCATTATTAAAAAAAATGTCACTAAAACAGCAAAATAATGAAGACATATTAAAGAAAATGTCTCTAAAAATGATTGATTACTCATGACAAAAATAAAAAATGTCACTAAAAGATTAGCATTTTGAGACATTATAAAAAACATCACAAAAATCGAAACGTCCCTAAAAATGACTTTAGGGACGAAAAATTTAGTCACAAATTACTTTCCATATGGCTTACGTGAAATATTTAGGGACATTTTTATTTCGCCGCAAAACGTAACATTTAAAGATGAATTCAAAATTCTGTCTCTAATAACTATTTGCGATGGTGATATTACAACATAAATGTCGATGCTTTTTTTTTGTCTTACAAACTTATTAGTGATGTTTATTTGTTTTGCACAACGTTTTTCGTGCGTCTCAAATTCCATTATTTGTTGTAGTGAAGGTTGGATGTAGCCCTTGTCAAGTAATTTTTGCAATTGTACCTTCAACTCCTTTAGTTCAACTGGGGCCATTCAATATAGTGTTTATGAAATAGGAGTTTTCCCAGGTTACAAATCAATGGAGAATTCAATTTCCCGATCAGAGGGCAATCCTGAAGGCTCTTTTGGAAATACATCAGTGAATTCTTTTACAACTGGAATGTTAACTAGCTTCAACTCTTCTTTTTCTATATCAATTACATATGCAAGATTGGCATGACATCCTTTCCTAATCAACTTTTGAGCTGTAGTAGTTGAGATGTACAAGTAGATAATGCACAACACTCTCCTTTAAAAGTAAATTGTTGTGCCTCATGTGGATTAAATACTACCAACTTTCTGTAACAATCTATTGTGGCTTGATAGGAGGATAGTGCATCCATGCCCAAAATAATGTCAAACACTTACAAATGTATCAGTACTAGGTTTACATTTAACACTCCCTTCCCTAGCTTAACTAGCTTGCAAGGACTTAGGAATGAAAAAGACAAAAACTTATTCTACTATCCAAGGATTGGTCGGCTATAAGGCAATCCTACTTTGATGCCAAAACTATAACACCCTAACTCAAGATATTTTTTTTAACCTTAAATTTTTTAGAAATCTCAAAATGATCACCAGATAATGATAATTACCTCAGCAACATAAGAGTTCTGACCTTCTCCCTTTTTGCTTTTTTAGCACTTGCGGTCCTCTTCAGTTACCACAGTTCCTCCATCACCGCTTTCTAAACTTTGGAAATTGAGTTCAGTAACTTCTTATGAGGTGTCAAAAAACCTTGAATCATTGGACAATTGATTCATAACATTAAGAAGAATTTTTTCGGTACTACCCTAGAGTAGCAGGGCAGTGCTTGACTTGAATACTGAATTGGAGACATGACAATGCTATTGTGCTCAAGATAAGCAACTAGTGATTGTTTAGAAAAGTCAGAAACCCTATAAGTGTAGGGAACTGATCTCTCAATTTCTTGGATCCATTGATAATAACTAAACAAAACGAGAGCTAATTGATATGGAAGTAATCAAAGGAGTGGTGGAGGATAGGAAGATGAAAAGGACACATTATTATTATTGTTTAACATAGAAAATAACCTGAAAAGTTATTGTTATCTATAATAAAATTCATTTGTTCTCTCCTTTTGTATAGATATAATAATTGTACTATAGTAAGAGCCCATACATATCAATAGATAAGGATTAATATATTAGGTTATTGCTATAATACAAACATTTATATTTATATAAATAAAATTAGAAATGGAATTAGATATGTTAGATTAATTTTTATTTAATTACAACTATTAATTTTTCTTATATATTAATATCTATAATATGTATTAATAACTATAATTTAAGTTATATTGTATAGGTATAAATATGTGTATTGTACTTTTCTACATAGGCACACATGGTAGCAAAATCTTTTACTTTTATGGGTGTAGCTACCATCTAAATTTAAATTAGGGATGAAAAAGCATGAAAAAGTCATTTCAAATCAAATACAGCAAAAAAGAAAAAAAAAATGTTTTTAACGATTTGTGGGAAGAAATTTGTCCAGTAACCTCTCTGTTTAAACGGATCCGTTACCATCATCAACCCCCTTTTTTTTTCCGTCACCGGTCTTTCTTCACTCCGTCAACCAACTCTAACGTCGTCTTTCTAACCGCCCAACTCCTTTTTTTTTTTTTTTTACTTCACTCTCTCATGGCTTCAAACGACTTCCCTCTCATCAATAACATCCACGCGCCTCCTCCTCCTCCTCCTAATGCTCACACGCGGCACCTTGATGCCGAGTCCGTCAACGGCGGGGACTATTACACTTCCTACGCAGATTCCGAAAAATCTGGATCAGGAGCCCCGACAACACCATCGTCGAAACGCCGCCACCAAAACAACCACCACTACAACAGCAACAACATGAAGAAGCAAAAACAACCTAAAGGAAACGCCGGAGAATCGGAGTCGAATGTCGCCGCCGCGGTGGAGTACCGGGCCGATTACCGGAAGGACAGGGAAGAATGGAGCGATACGGCGATATCATGTCTGTTGGAGGCGTATACAGAGAAGTATAAAGAGCTTAACAGAGGGAATTTGAGAGGGAGAGATTGGGAGGAGGTGGCGGAGGCGGTGAGTGAGAGAGGAGGGTATAATGGTAGCAATAGTAATTATAAGAAGAAGAGTGTGGAGCAGTGTAAAAATAAGATTGATAATTTAAAGAAAAGATATAAAGTGGAGTTACAGAGGATTGTGAATAATAACAGTAGCAGCTGGCATTGGTTTAAACAGATTGAAGTAATTATTGGCAATCCGTATACTTCTAAGGAGGGTGGTGGTGGTGGTGGTGGTGGAGAAAGTAGTGAATGTGGTGGCGCTGACGGTGACGGCAATGGTGGGAATGTTAATTTGGTGGCTAGACCACTTAAAAGGTGATATTTTTTCCCTTGTTTTTGGTCATCATATGTATATATGCAGACTTGAAGTTCAGTTGGGTGTGACGATTGGTGTGTGTGTGTATGTTTTGTGGTTGAGAATCTGAAAGGTGAATTTTTAGTTTTTTAGCTTAGTATTTCTTTGTTTCATGATTTTTGCTTCAAATTAGTTGTTTATTGCACTTGTTTTATGACTATTTTTTTCAATTATCTTTTAATGAATTACTGTGGGAACTGTTAATGATTATCAGTTGCTGTGATTGCATATTGTAGCTAAGTGGGTGTGTGCTAAAATTTTCCATTGGGTTTCACTTGTAATTTGTGTAGCATCATAATGCACACCAGAGACCAAGTGCTTCTATCAGACTTTTATAAGATGATGCTTTTAAGTTTGGTTGGTTTTTGCAAGAGCTCTTATTTTATTTTATGTATCAACAACAATCAAGAGTGATTTTATGAGATGATGAGATGAAGAACTGACAGAAGAAATGGATGATTATGTGTTTCTTGGAGAATGGGAGAATAAACAAAAGACCGTACTAAAAGAATATTTGAGACCTTAGTAATTATGTTGAATTTTGTTATTTGTTCTCTCTGGTAAATTTTAAATTAAATGCATTAAATCTCTCATGCAGGTATACACCAGGCAAATTTGCCCTTGCAAACAACGTGAAAGCTAAATCGGTGCCTAATTTAAAATGGCGAAGAGTAGTATTTAAAATCGGTGGTGCTGCATTGGCTGGAAACTGTCAAAATATTGACCCCAAGGTCCAAGTTCTATTTCTTTTAATGTGATTGAGATGCAGTTGGCTATGTTATGGTCAAAGGAAGATTAAAGAACATAGTCACATATTCTGTATTTTTGTATTATGTTCTGCCAACTTCAATCTAAAAGCTACTTTTTCCTTTTATCAGGTGGCAATGCAGATTGCGAGGGAAGTAGCAGTGGCTTCTCATCTTGGGCTAGAGGTATTGCCTAAACTCTCCATTAAAGTTGGTTTCCTTAATTTTCAGATTGGAATTATAAGATGAATATTATTTTCACTCTCTTTTAAAGTTGTTTTTATTTGCTTTCAGATCAAAATTACAAGATTTGTACTTGTTTTTTCCCTTTAATATGAAATATGCATTATATTTTTTCATTTGCTTCTGCAGGTGGCAATTGTTGTTGGCAGTCGTAACTTTTTTTGCAGAGACTCATGGATATCTGCTGCTGACTTAGATAGACCTACGGCATACCAGATCGGGTAATTTCCCTATCATGAAAACTTGTATCTCATTTTCTCGTAGTCTTCCCAATAGCACTCTAATGTTTTCTTATGTTCTATGTTGAAATCAGGGAATTAATGCATAATCCTTCATATTATACAGTTCTTTAGAATGTTCTGTTTTAGTGCCCGAAAATGAAAAATTGCAGATAACTTCTGCAGGAATTACTTATTTTAATTGTCTTTTTGTGTCTTGGGTAAGGGGTAGGCATTGAACCCATGACTGCACTTGGAATTATCTTCAGGTGTCTGGCCTGCCAATCTTGGTTGGTTTTCAGGAGCTCCTTCTGTAGCTTCTCATTTTCCACCAAGTATTGGCTTATTTATTAGTCTTCAATCTTTTTGGCTTTATTTCAGTGTAATTTCTTTATCACTTGCTAGTTTTTGACTTTGGTAACTTATGTAATGTAGTATGATGGCAACAGTGATGAATTCCATATTGCTTCAGTCAGCTTTAGAGAAGTTGGGTGTTCAGACTCGTGTGCTAACTGCTTTCACAATGCCAGATTTAGTTGAACCTTATAGCAGGCAACGAGCCATCCGACATCTTGAGAAAGGAAGAGTTGTCATATTTGGTGGTGTCGGTGCTGGTTCTGGAAATCCACTATTTTCTACTGATACAGCTGCAGCGCTGAGGGCATCTGAGAGTAATTTTCTTGATCTATGATGTGTTTTGAATTGTTTGGATCCAGTGTCTGGGATAAAATTCTGATATTTATATATTTATGTCAGTTAATGCAGAAGTACTCCTTAAAGGAACAAATGTTGACGGTATTTATGATTGTCACTCTGGTAATACCAATGTTATACTGGATCACGTACATTTCAGAGAAGTGGTTTCCATGGGTGTTGCCTTCATGGATACGATGGCAATTACATACTGTGAAGAGAATGGAATTCCTGGTTTGTCATAGTTCTATAGCACTTCTTGACCTCATTCCTTCCAATTTATCCCATTTCTTCTGCTGTATGTAAATTACGCCTTCTTGCCCTGCAGTTGTACTCTTCAATTTGCTTGAGCCTGGAAATATTTCTAGAGCATTATGTGGAGATCAGGTTGGCACATTGATTGATAGAGGAGGAGGGATTAGCTAAAGCACATAAAATCTTTTTGGTAATGCTTTTGAAGGCCAGTGTACGTTAAGCAGCAATTAACTAATGCACATGAAATCTTTTTGGGTAAAGCTTTTGAAGGCCAGCGCACATTAAGCAGCAATGAGCTTGTGCATTTTTGCGAAATTTTCAACTATCATGCAACTAACAATGCCAGTTTGTATAATGTTTAGAAGATGACATTGGCAATTCATTGAACTTGGTACACATCTGCCGCTACCTGAACTAAATAAGGTCAGAAGGGAGCATTTGTACATAGTCTGCACTCAAGACTGATGGTGCACTTGGTCGGTAATAAAATAGTTATACTTCCTCATTAACAGGCAACAACATTTATCAGGCGTGAAATCCTTCATTTGTTTGTAGCCTGTATTTCTAAATTGTTGTAAATATGTAAAAGAAACATGTTACCAATGAGATATGGCACCAACGGAACAAAATTTTTAGTAACTTGGGCAGAGATGTTTTGGTAGAGTGTTTGATACCATCTAAGGTTTGGAATTTTATGAAATCTAATCTTATGTTTACTCATCAAGTAAAATCATAACAAGAGCAGACTCATCAAGGCATTACTTTTACAAAGAGCTTTCCTTGTCAAAAATAACATTGTATGCTTATTTGATTCTTGGTATACATGAAAAAAAATAATAATGAATAAATCTGGACCTGTACAAGGTCTAGCCTTATTGGGGGAAAAATGAATGGCAGCAAGCTATCCTGATACAACAGGTTGAAAAACCTGATGGCCGGAATGCAACTCAGGCCTTCAATATTTCACTCCAGGCTTGTTACGCTTTCTGCTGCCCAGAAATGAACGGATCTAAAGACGTTTTACAGGTAACTCTATACGAGGATTCCTGAGACCCATATAAAACATCAGGATTCAGGGTCTCCCTCAATGTGCTGTCCCGATTGATGACCTATCTTAAGATCTGTGAGAACTTTCAAGCTTTGAAGAAAGCAGCACAATCGATCTCAACTTTTTTTGTCCTCTATGGAGGACCTCAACAGATCAACGACAAAACTTAATGCCTCATATAGCTATACTCGGGCAAGGCAAATTTAATCAAGTCTTCATTTAGTGTCAAAGTAACTATCAAGTATTGAAAGTCTATCAAAAGCATCATAATTTGCTTTTAACCCAACAAACTGACTACTCAGTTGAGCACAACCCGCTTCTGGCCATCGGCAGCCTCCATCTCTTGTGCGTAGGGGGCATAAAGTTTCACACACTCGACCAACAGGATTGTTGGAAGCAGCATCATCTGCCACCACTGTAATTGAAACAGAGAGATCTGACTTCTCATCCTGCTGCATGGTACCATCAAATTCTCTTCTTGAAGAAGAATACAGAGGTTTTTGTGGAGGGCCTATTTGGTTGGTTTCAACATCTATATTAGTATCACCACTGCTTGCAAAGTGAACCTTGTATCCCAATGACTGGATGACTCTCCTTATGGCTGCACTTTCCTTGCTGGCCCTCTTGGCCAAGGCCATAGCAGAGCCACTGAGCTGTTTTTCATTCCGTAATTCTGCTGATAATGATTCCATAGCAATTTCAGCTTCTCTAGCTTTCCTTTCAGCCACTTCTTTTGCCTGTTTGCATTTTGCTCACCCAGTGAAAAATTATGCAAATAACTAGAAGGTATCTCATAAAGAGGAAAAAGCTAGATACCACCTAGATCTTGTAGTTTGGTTGACAATACAAAATGAAAGCCATATTTTCAATGTTTAGAAAGAGAATCATAAAATGAAACAAGAAGCAGGTCTCTTGTTTATCGGAATCAGGAAATATAATGCCCCAATAAATTACAATATTACCTTCTGTAATTCAGAAAATTTCGCAGACATGTTTCTACAGCGAGCTTCAAGCTCCCCAGATTGGGCTTCTGAGGGACAAGCCCATCGTAGATGGAATTGTGGCCAAAGAGTTGGGGCTAATGCTGCTGCTGGAGGTAACAATGAACCATCATGTTTCTGTGCATCATAAAAAAGGTTATAGTGTGCATGAGACCTTCCCTCTGAGGAACGCAAATCAACTAAATAAGCCCACATGCATCCACAAGCTTCAGACACCCCAACTTGCTGCCTCTCCTTTTCACTGAAAGAGATCAAAGCTTAGAAATAGGTATTATATTTGATTTTTAAAAAATTAGAGTTAACACAGCTCAATGATATAACTTCATTTTACTATTCCTTACTGCATAAAATAAGCAGTGCTAGTGAAGCTTAAATTATTAACTCAAGACATTGCTCAACAGTAAAATCCTTATGTTCTGCATTTTGCATTAATTGATCTCTTAATCCAGCCCAAACAGGGACCAAAAGCAGTACTGTTACTTGGAATTATAATACAAATGAATCTCTGTTTCTTTCTTCATACATATATTATACTAAATAGCAATGGAAGTACAATCATAATAAGCCCAAGGTTAAGCAGTGAACTTCAATCACAAAAAGACAGGCTCCCCTGATTTTAATTGTTCAGCATTGAGCATCCAGTCTAATCTTGACAATTCTAAATTTAAGGATGGGAAGAGTAGAACTACAGTAATGAAAAGAGGGAGAATAGAACAGTGGAAATCACCTATTGCAGAAAAAGTTCCCAAAACGACATGAAAGTACACAATCCAACAAATCCACCAGGAAAGCCTAAATCACCATAAAATACAACCCACACAAATCAGTGAAGAATCCAGGACAATAAAAAAAATTATGAAATGAAGAAACGGAAACTATTTACAAGAGAAAACTACATACCGAGGAGAACTCAAAAGCAAACGGATACATTCGCATTAACTGTGAGACACAATCAACCCACTGCAACAAATCATTAGTTAGAAACTTGCAAAACACTAACAGATACTCAAGTTTACTTTTTATAATAACATCTAATGATAGGCCTTCTATCATTGCTTAAAATTGCACAACAGATGCTCAAGTTTACTGTTTTCTGTTGTTTACTGGTAACTTGATATGAAAAGTAGCTTGTAAATCTCAAATAGATGACTGTGAAGCACTTGGGCATCGCCATAAATGAAAACACCATTGCTTAAAAATGCACAGCATAAGTTGAAGACCCTAACACTAAATTCATTTCTTAAATCCTATTAACTAATGATTATTTAAGTTAATTATATATAGTTGAAGCATCAACATTTGTAAGAGCTCGTCGCTCTAGATTTTTTAATTAATGAATTTTTATTAAAAATTTATATCACTAACTACAAAAGATAAATAACAGCATATGATACAATAAGTTTCAAAATTAAATTATGCCCCTGTAGGCAATATATTATATTAAACAATTATAGATAATTTACCAAACACCCATAAACAATAAGCTATCAGCCATCAGCTACAACTTTCCCATGACAACCATATACAATCAACCACAGATTTGAAAAATGAGGCCTTAAAAATAATCTATTTCTTTAAAAGATGAAAAATGAGGCCTTGATAATACTCAACTTCATTAAAAGATGAAAAATATATTTTGAATCTACAGACCATATAAATCTAATGAAACGCAAGAAATTTGTCCAGTTGTGAACTTATTATTTTGAATAAATATCTGTCTGCATGTGATTAGACAGGCCATTGTTTTAGTGAGCAACTTGTCATTTAAAAATGTAGAAGAAATATCTGTCCACACTGTGTGTGTATATGATTGGACAGATGCATAGCTCTAGGAAGCAACTTATCATTTTACGAGAGAACCTCCAATAGCTTGCTAATCTTTATAGGTCAAGAAGTCACATCGTACCATTTCATGTAAACATATGAAAAGTTGACAGACCTGGCTCTCTCCTTATTTAAGGAAAACAAACGGCTTCTCTTCAGTTCCTTGAGAAAGCAAGAGAAAGCCGGAATGATGCACAGTGCCCATAGGCCTGACAAATTAAAATTATCCTTTTTATGATTTGAGCTGTTGTAGTGAATGAAAGTTTCTACACCAGTGCAAGAACAGGGCAGACTTGTGATGAGAACATTTTAGACTCAGGTGATGTTGGGTATCTGCAGCTTATTAAGAGTCCATTTAACATTATGGTTATGCTTTCTTAAAACCTTTCAGTTATATAAAATCTTTTCAAAACTTAATAAATCAAAAATCAAAAGCAGTTTGGCAAACACAATGCCAAACTGGTCCTAAGACTTTTGGTTGGTTGTCAGCAGACCCTCTCTTTATTGTTGTTACCCTTGGGGTCCTAGCAACAATTAATCATGACCACTAGTAGGAAGGCAATCATTGAACATGCTCCACACAGAAGGACACAAAAGAAAGCACCTGCAAAAATATAGGAGAATAGTTGTTCTGTGCATGAGAAGAACTAGGAGTTTGAGATGTGACTGATCCTGATGATTGGCGCACAGGTGATGATGAAAAACTCCCAGCAGAAGACTGTCGAGATAGCTCAAAAGGTGCATTGCCACTTCCAGAAACAGTTGGAATTCCCAAACGATCTGCAAAGGGATGTCCAAATGCTAGCCAATCCTTTTCAATAAGTGCCTGTAAAAAAAAAAAAAAAAAAAAAATTCTACAGTGTAAAATTCACACAGATGCAAGTATGAACAACCACCAAAGTGACAATGGCAACCTCAATGCCAGTAGCATGAGAAGTTGTCTTCTTGTAACAGTCTATTAACTTCAGCATATGAAAGGAAAAAAATGTTATCAACACAAGAAGTACCATATTGTAAGGCAAAGTACCTGAAACCCATCCAATGTTCGATAGTATGGGTCAAGCAACAAATTAGCGAGTGAAACCAGTTGGGTAGTTCTATCCCATCCATCACTACACAATAGATTAATAGATAAATAAATCAGCTCCTCTGAGTGATAGAAAGAGAGGAAAGGAGAGAAACTTTAATTTCTAACCATACATTTTATACACAGAACAAAATATAAGCATGTGACAGACATTAAGCTACAGTGTTTGTCATGCACAAAATGATCTTAGTTGTTCAATTTGCTCCATATCACTAAAATATTGCAGTTAAATGGAAAGAAGGTAAATGACCTAAGCAGAAGGCAATCAAGGTTTTTCCAGTTCTCTGGTTGCACCACTCAAATCTTTTATTTTTTTGAAGTTCAAAAGAAAGAAAAAAACAGCAAAGGAAAAATAAATTAAGTGGTTGGGAACCCTCCAGGATATAATAAAGCTTCAGTTTAATGAGAACATATCTTCCTCGCAGCAATTGATAAAATGATTTATTTCATATCGAAAAAATCTTTCTCTTAGTATGAAGATGACTACAAAAATAATTTGACCAATAAGAATTTATGCCGCTCTTTTATGCTTGTTATAATAGCCAATAACAGAGAGCTTTTTGTAGTAGCTGACAAGAGCTACTACATACTTCCATGAGTATATCTTTTTCAGTTGTTGCATCATCAAATATGCATAACATGATTTCCACAAGAGGGAGTCTATGGGGTCTACAATATAAGAGAATTTTTTGATAGGAACCTTGGGAAAAGGACAACATTCCTTGTACTTAACAAGACTATTTCCATGAAAGAAATAATGCTAATTGGAGAATGTACATGATAAAAACAGCTTAAAGTATCCCTAGTAAACCACATCATTGAGGAAAAACAAGAAACCTTTCATGATAAACAATATCAAGGAATAATTTGGATTAACAGCTGCCTTCACTTGTAAAGAATGTAACCAGAAAAGAACATAATGAAATTATGTATGAAGGGCAAGGATTCAGCAGTGAGCCAAGAACCGAAATTAGATTATTAGCAAAATGAAATAGAGCAAAGTTCAAAAAAAAAAGTCAAAATGAAAATAATTAAATCGTATCTATGCATTTTCAGCGTTCAGACTTTTTTCTCTTTTTGGTACTGAAACTTTTAAAGAGGAAGAGGACTTCTAGGATTTCAATCCCAGACCTGTTGCACTAACGTAGGCACATTTTATCTTATTTGTATTTGAAATTATGTTGGTTTCAACTTTAGTCCACGACTCAAATTGACAAAAAAAATAAAAATAAGGAGCTAAATATGATAGTATTTTTATTTAAAACGTAATATTACCCTCCATTTCTCTTTTTGCATCTACACTCTCTTCTTCCCTAACCTATACCTCGGCCAAAATTGATAATACCCACAATTTTGGTTTTTTTTTTTTTTGGTCATTATGTCTCAAAAGAAATAATAAGTAAAGCAGCATGTAGAGCTTTCCACATTTTTATATAGATTCTCACCAAGATCAATATAATAAGCAATAAGATTAGCGGATTTTAAACCTGCAATGCACAAGCACTGATGCTGATTCCAGGGCAACACGTGCAGCAATCCAAGCTGAGCCAGCCAAGACACTTTGAACATGTATCAACCAACCAGTGTCACCTAGGGTTGACACAGAAGCAGACATACTGCTGAGATTGCCTCCTCCCCATGTCCAATTACCATGCCTCTGTCACAAAAAAAAAAAAAAAATTTAGCACCCACAGAAAAAATAAAATTTGCTAGAAAATTAAAAACAATATTAGGCTAAAACTATACTTTGACAACAACCATATTCTAATATCCAAATGCACAACATAAACAATCAGTTATTTTATGGCCACGGAAGTGAACACAGAGGCGTGTTGTTTACCCAAAGGCAAAGCTTTAAACGGCAGCTTTATGCATAGGGATTATTCTATTTTTCGAAATAGTCAAAAAGAGGAAAGCTATATTCCAATATGGATACTATTCCTATATAATTAGCATGATCCGAGGACCATTGTAAAATTGCTTTAATGTAAACCCACACTAGTTTACATCTAAGCAACAATAAAATTCTAACACAAAAGTTATTAATCTGGGAGTTTATCACTGGGCAACCAAACAAGACTTAATAGAATTCCAAGACTAACCAAGAATGATGACATTCCATCTGATGAAGTAGTGCCATAAGTGTCTACGTAAACGACCATATTAGGCTAAAATTATACTTTGACAACAACCATATTCTAATATCCAAATGCATGACAAAAACGATCAGTTAGTTTGTGGCCACGGAAGTGAACACAGAGGCGTGTTGTTTACCCAAAGGCAAAGCTTTAACTGGCAGCTTTATCCATAGGGATTATTCTATTTTTTGAAATAGTCAAAAAGAGGAAAGCTATATTCCAATATGGATATTATTCCTATATAATTAGCAAGATCCGAGGACCATTGTAAAATTGCTTTAATGTAAACCCACACTAGTTTACATCTAAGCAATAATAAAATTCTAACACAAAATATTAATCTAGGAGTTTATCACTGGGAAACCAAACAAGACTTAATAGAATTCCAAGACTAACCAAGAATGATGACATTCCATCTGATGAAGCAGTGCCATGAGTGTCTACATAGTCTCTAAGCCGAGAAAGACTCTCTCTCATTGCATGAATGTTATCTATCCCAAAAAAAACTACCTGACAACAGAAGAATAAGTGAAACATGACATTAGTGAACCACAACATCAAGATTGACAACCAAGAGAAGCATAACTGCACAGATCAGACCTTCAACATACCTCAGACTGAAAATAATTAGAAGATGACTCAGAGCCACCTCCTGTTGCTACATTTGCTAAGGCATTTTTTCTAGGTCTTGCATCTGCAATATATAACTTCCTGAAATGCGACCATTAGAAAAAGGAAGATAGACACACACCCAAACCGACAGAGAGAAAGAGAGAGATTGTCCTCTTAAAATAGAACTTATTAATTCATCAAAACCACAGCAATTATATGCTACAGAAAAGTTGCTATTGAATAAGCCATGAGGAGCAAAATGAAGGATGACTGCATCACTGCAAGAATTCCTATTTCCTAATTGCAATAGACAGTTCTAATCCCTTTGTTTTTCTTTTGAGAGAGAGAGAGAGACAGAGAGAAAGCTCCGAACATTTCATGGTTATAGGTTATATTTTTGCATGGGGATTATAGGCTCACTATAAGCAGGTAGGATGCAAAACATAGCAGAAAGCTGAACATAAAATCATGCCAGAACTAATGCATATAAAAAAAATATATATTATAATCATGCCAGAACTAATGCATATAAAAAAAAATTATGATCCAGAAAAGAAACAGAGAATAAAGGAGAGGTACAAAGTTACAAACATAAAAACATTAAAAAAAATGAAAATTATTTGGCAAAAACCTTATAAGGGAAGGTGAAAATCCCTACCTTCGTCCCCTTGCACCACCAAGTTGAGAGCAAAGTGCAGAAACAAGCTTTTCATCCGTGTTGCTGTGGATATAAAGATCAAATGTGGATCAGGCATTATGCCAACATAAAAAATAAATAAATAAGTAGTCCAAACACTAGAAGATATCCAAGCTACATATGTATATATGCATGCTAGAAATCATCTTAGTTGTGTATCTTACAAAATCTAGTGGATATTTGGGCACTTCAACTTACCTCCTCATATTCATCATAAGACCAACTAAGGGTTGGGATGAACGCGCAAGGACTGCTCCAGTTACTGAAATACCACATAAATTAAGACCTAAGTAACAAGAAGGAAAAGTAACAAAGATTATAAAATTTCATACCTGGATGACACCAGGTAACTACAGGTAACCGACACTTGGCACGAAAGCTGGATGCCTGGAGCACTTCTTCATCACTATCATTTACATCATCAGTCATAAATTTGAGGCTCAAAAATAGTTTAAGACTCAAAACTGTTGGCATGAGATCTGATGTGTTCTCTGATTTCTTTTTTTTTTTTTTATTTCCCTCTTTTTGCAATGAAGCAAGGATCTCAATGTCTTACCTAATGGATGTTGGAACAATCAATGCAAAAGGATAACTCTGACACATTGTGTAGTTGGCATTTATAGTACTGATTCTCCACAACCCATTAGACAGTGTATAAGACCCGTTTTCGATCATATCCATCGACGCATTAACGGAGCCTTTTCCGAGAAGACGAAAATATTCATTCAGCAATCGAACTTTTGGGTTATCACCACTGAATTTGGAAGGTCCACACGTAAAAGCATATAGATCCCAGAATATTGAAATCTTTGTACACCTCAGCAATGCATCAAATATAACACGTCTCTGTACAATTAAAAGCAAAAAAGGAACTTTTTATGGCAAATTAATGCCCCTAGTATTGATTTCAACAAATGGAATCTGGTGATTTGAAAATTTTGTGTTCTACTCCAACGTTATGATACTATATCAAATACTCACAAGGAATAAAGGACTGAAGATAAAAAGAAGTTAAAAGAAAAAGGAAACAACTATGAGAGTCCAATGGCTAACATTTCTTTCTAGCCATAAGCCACCTATGAACTAGCAAAGACATATTTCTCTTGTATGGATTACATATGCTGCTTTCTATGACCACTTCACTTCAATGATATTCCAATAAAGATCTGGATATCCATGGTTGTACTGTTCCTTCAGACGTTCTAATCTCTTTTGTCATCAAGATTCCTGACAGACGCATCTTCTATACTCATAAACAAGTACTCAAATGACCTACATTTAGCATGCATACCTCAGGAGCTGAACAGTATCTTTCATCTACCTATTCAGCAACCTAATTAAACTAACTTCTAAAAAATTTCACAAATTCATACTCTCTCAATTATGAAATAGTTCCATATTTCCTCTGTAGAACCCACACACATGCCATGTCAAATCGAGGTGCTTATATGGTTTCCAGGTCACCATAAATAATATAGAACAAAATCAGTTGCTAATTTGGAAATCAATTATTTAAAATATAGGCCTTCTTTCCTGTGCTCATTTGTCATATTCCTTGAAAATGACAAAGTTTTCCACCAGGAAAATATTTCAGTTGACTAATTTTCCTGGGCCCACCAAACACCAAAAAATGTCTTCCTAGGAAATAAGTTTTTGTGAAACAGAGGCCTAGTTATCTATGTTTTCCTCAATTATTCAAGCATTTCTTATTTAGGATCCTGAAATAATCTACATAATCTGTATTTTTCTTAAAGTTAGTAGTAGAATTATGAATTAATTCATTTCTTAGTGAAAACTAACTCTCTCCCTCCCTCATAAAGTTTTCAGCCCCCACAAAGCATACTATTTTCCCCTGAAAGTTGACCTTTTCAAACCCTAATCCATATAGCCATATAAATTTTTTGCAATACTTTCAAATATGAACATTCCTAGTTTCAAGACATTACGCCAAATCTGTCAAACATAAGCAACACCAACTTCGAGACCAATCAAACAACCTCATTTATGTTTTTTTATTCCCTCATAAAGAGATTGTTAAGAACTCCACGGGCCCAAAGAGTGTTGGCCCACACACACACTTGTGGACTTATAATGGGGTTGAGCCCATCTAACACAAAACCAACGCTTGTGTTAAGATCCAATCTCCACTACTTATAAGCCCCTTTAATTCTTTTATATTTTTTCAAATGTGGGATATATTTATATTCTCCAATACTCCTTCTCAAGTGCAATTGAACTCCATGGGCCCAAAGAGTGTTGGCCCACACACACACACTTGTGGACTTATAAATAGAATTGAATCCATTTAACACAAAACCAACTAGCTAGTGTTAAGACCCAATCTCCACTACTTATAAGCTACTTTAACTCTTTATGTTTTTTCCAATGTGGGATATATTTATATTCTCCAATAGATATAACACCTAGAAGAACAATTTTATATAATAGCAAGATAAACACTACATATACCAATATTGGAAAAGATCACATTGTCAAAACAGCAGGTTTTAACAGTTAAACCAACCTGTTTTGTTTTTGGGCGGAAACCAAAGACAATAATTCTCATATCTTTGCCTGCAAAAATAAGAACCCATAAATTTTATTGGCATTGGGAAAAAGAACCAATGGCATCATCAAAAAAACCAGCAAGGAAATGAACTAACTAGCACATTACAAGGGGGCATTATTCAGCTTAAACTAATATATAGTGACCTATAAATGTTAGTGAGCCAATGCCAAGCTCTTCAAAGTACGTCATTTGATAATTGTTGACGAAGTTGCCAAAGGAGAGGCAGGGTTTTATTCTTTGTTGCTTCTCAAGGTTGTTTTTATTGCTGATTTCATTTAATATATAAGTTGACTAAAAATTCTTCAAGTTCAGAATGAGAATTGTTCAGCAACCTTCTTTTTCATATTTAAGGGATTGCATAGATTCACAACCAGCACTCCACAAATCAGGTCCATATTTTGTCACTATTATTTAATTTCATTTCAATTTGGTCAATTTGTCTAATCTCAGTCATAAACCTGGCCAGATTGTCTATGTGACACAACTAGAGATGCTTTTTAAGTTTTCTAAAAAGCAATTAATGAGGCCCTTTTAAAGTATATCTCTCGTAACTCTATTAACCCTTCCTCTGCCCACCACAACTTGTGAGCTTCCCTACTGCCTAAAGAATAACTGAATCATCAAGTACCAAAACACAAGGCAACCAACAGCACATGTAAACAATGGAGTATTTGGAAATTTTTTTTATTAGTTTTTCAAACTGCTAATGCAAACCTGCTTTAGCATGAATTTTGGTGCTTTTTCCAAAAAGTACTTTTCGAAAAGCATTTTTCAAAAAAAATAATAAATAAACAATAAATTAAAAAAAAAAGAGCCAAAAGCTATGAAACAAAAAAAAGTAGGATTTTATTTAATTTAGTGAAGATCTCATATTTATTTCAATTTCCACATTCAAAACCCAAACTTCAAGTCAATACTAAATGGTATACAAAGAACACCTTAACAACCAAATCATCAAAATATTCATCTAGTTCCGTACCGATGACCTGTAGAAGTCGCCGTGATGGACTCTTGTCCGATTGACGAGGAGCAGATTGATTCTTTACAACCTACACAAAATCCTCAAGGCAATAAAATAAATGTGCTAGTAAAATCCCACAAAAATATATTTCATAGAGCAAAACAAACCACTTTCAGAGTATTTAACTTCAAATGCCAATCTTACAAAACAAAGACCGAGAGAAGTAGGTCGGAGTTGAAATTACAGTGAGTTGCAATACTGAACCACAAATATTTATGGACCCATGAACGAAACATTGCACCTCATCAATTCACAGGCCACTATGAGAAGGACTAATTGGAAAACACTGAACAAAGACTAATTGGAAAACACTGAATAAAGTCTCATATGATGAATCTATCATAAGAAAGATTACAATTTTAGCTAAGAAAGATCTGCTGGATATACTCTATTCTGTAATAAGCAAACAAATAAGAGTGATAAAATTAACTATTTTATCAAAAAAAGTTTTCACATATTGTTATGACATGAAATGAAGTCAGCAAATTCCTTCAATAATATTACTATTACAATATTTATGAATCATGCACAAATAACACCAAAATCAGCAGTTAATCATCATGGTGCTATTTTTCTTGCATGTTCTTGCACCCTGTGTAAACAATATCTCAAAGTACATTCTCATTTTTCCAGTTCTATTCTATAAAGTAAGCAAAATCTAGTAGGAAAAAAAAAAGGAAAAGAACTCTTCAGAAAGTTCCTAATTCCCATTACATGATCTTCTATACAAAATACAAAGGTAATGGAGCCAAAGCTAATATTCCATTATAAAAACACCCAGCAATTCCCTGAAGCATCCTTACCCTCAGCCAACAAGAAAATATCAAGAAATACAACTTTTAAGAAAGCAGAACAGACCATGCCAAATAAGATGAACACTTTATTTCCTAGGCAAGATGACCCTTCAAAATAATTTCAACCTTGGTTTAGCTCGTTTCCATAAATCTACTACAAAACCCCTAAATTAAAGACCAAATCATCATGTTATCATGTTCCATGGTTTATTTGGCTAGTGACCTCCTTCCAAAGCCTTTGCAATCATAAATCATCAAGGTCCAAGAAGAGTTTAAACATTTAAAAAAAATAAAGGAAAGATTTGACCCTCAACCTATCAATGAACTGCTTGACTAACCCCCAATCCACAGGGTAATAAATGTTCAGATTTTTGCTCAAAATTTCCTAAACAAAATCATTTCCTCTAACCCCTTATTGCCAATTTGAAATAGGGAGAGCATGCTTTCTATCGGGGAATCACCCTCCAAAGGAAAGTCCTACATTAAGCTACATTCTCTTAAAATTGACAATAATGAAGGTCCAACTAGTTTCTGCAGTAAACTTATCCCTAGAGGAAACTCAAGGAAGTCAAAAATTGGATCCAACTGTGCACCCTAACATCCTAGCCAAGAGATTCTCGTCAACCCCTTCCTCCAACAAGATAAATTTTCCTCTCATGTAAGTTTACTTTAGGGCCAGAAATGCTTCAAAGCAAACAAAAACATATCTCATATATCACAGTTTGTTTGATGACTCCACCATAAAGTAAAGTTGGGTTTTAACCATGAGGCAAAGTAGAAAACCTTTTATGAACCAGCCAAAACGAAACAATGTTTCCCTCACATCAGGCATGAAAATCAAGTACGAAGTCACAAGAAAAGGAGTGTAACATTGAAAATGTCATGTAATGTGGAAAAGGAGGGGGGGTTCAGAGTCTTGATTAGACAGACAATATATCACTAAAAGATGGTGAAGATGCCAAAATGAATGTGCACACTAATGAAGCAGTTATCTCCTAATAAGAGAGAGAGAGATGAAGAAGAAGAAGAAGAAGCAAAGAACTCCGAATAACAATATAGCATTGCATATCTTTCAGCCACCCAGCTGCAAATTAAAAAGAAAATAAACAACTTATAAGAAAGAAAAAAAAAAAAGCGTACCGTTTTGCTGAACTTCTCAATTGTTGCCAATGGAATCGTACCGAGAGCAATGACATTTTCAGTCCCCTCACTCTTAAAAAGAAAACAAAAATATTAGTTACCGTAAATTTACAATTACACACATAATTTGCCTGTGTGCACATTGCATGTAAGCAATATCATTTGTAGTGCAATGACTATATTTTTTCTGTTTTCATCTTTAAAAGGAATTATTTAATTTTGGCACCACATGCAATGCTATCCATGCATAGAACTATACAATTAAGAGCTACCATCAAGTAACAAAATTTTCAAAAGCACAATGATGAACAAAATCTTCTAGCACCTATAAAAGCAAAATGTGCATCCAAATCTCTTTAAGCCCATCCATAGAGGTTTCATACTCACAAAAGCTTCCAAATTTCATCCCCTCCAAGACTATACGCAAAGGCTCATTTTGAGGAGCCAGGCTCCCTAACAACAAAACTCTAATATAGAAGCAATTGTTAATCAAATGATCTTCTCAGTGGCAATATCCATTCCTTTTCCAAAATCAATCCAAGAGTCAAATCCAAAACCTTAAGAAGTAGTTGATCTTAATTCAATTCCAAAAGGAAAACAAAAAACAAAGTTAGTTCAAAAGACTAGGTTACCAGCACCACACAAAGAATCATCAAAAAAAAAAAAATCGAAAAATTTATAATCTACCTACAAACCACTGGGAGGAAACAATCCATTGAAACCTCTACATTTCCACAGTCCCATCAAATGGGTTAGTTCATCTACCAAACTGACCATAATGTTCAACTCCAAATTTAGCCCAGTAACATTTATAGCCCCCAAATATTCTCCTTTTCTATTATAAAACTCCATAAAAATTCCCTAATGAGAACTTCTTGTAATATTTTTTATCCTTAGCCTTCTTTAAACATAGGATTAACTCATTGCCATAAAGAAAGCTCTTCCATAAGCTCTCTCATTGAATAAGGAACATGAGAGAAGCACATAAAGAATCAACATCCAGAGCAAGAGCCTGAAAGCAGTGGGAAAAGAAGAGAACAAAGAAAGAAATAAAGAAAGAAACAAGAGGGATGCACATAAAGAAACAACATCCAAAGCAAGAGTTTCAAAGCAGTGGGAAAGAAAGAAAGATATAGCTTGTAAGGCACACCTCCCTAGCTAGTGTTGCACAAGCTTAAACTTTTTGATAGGATTCCCAAGCATTCTCTAAAAGTTTAAAATACTTTCCGTCAAGGAAGCCTTCTCTGAAAGTTCTTAAAACAGTCAGATGTTTTGCAATTACATCCGGCCATCACAACCCTACTTCAGGAAACAATTGTATTTTCTCCATACTCACCTTGAAGATCCACATTGCATCGAATCCAAAACATTTACACCACAAATTCAATATTCTTTTGACATCATATCAAAAAATTCTGTTGAATTATCCAAATGTAAAAGATACGAGATGCTACTTCACAATGAAGGCTACCAGTACTAACCATAATCCCTTCACCAACTTGCCTAAAAAGTCTCTAGGTCTTCCAATCCATTGTAGAGATAAAAGAAAATATAAATAAAAAATAAAAATAAAAATAGAAGTGAAAGGAAAGGAAAAAAAAGTATCACATAACTTATGATAGTTAGAAGCCAATAAGACAACCATTTGTGCGAATAGCGTATCTAGAAATACGTCAATGCATCTATTTTCTCCAACCGAAAATTCCTTGTATACAAATGACAAACTCCCTGTTCACATGACCATATGCTTTCTCATTTATTTTTTTAGGGTCACAAATTAGGCAATGCAGTCTTTGCCTCAAACATTTTCGCAATAAAAGCATGTTAGCACTTCCTGTCCAATCCTCCTATAAACCTCCTCACCTGCCTGCAAAGAACATTACCTTACAATTTATAAATGCTCCCCAAAGGACTGGTGAGCAAGTATCTCCAAAATTCTAGCCTGCTATTAATGACCGGTACATTTAGCAATAAAAAAATAATATTGACCAAACCATTTTAGCATTAAACTAGAATGCAGTACGACTACAACAAACTCAATACAGATAGCAATGAAAATGAAGACAACACTATCCATGCCAGCTAAACCAGTCTTTAAATGAATAGGAAGACACAAAACTTCTAAACATCATAATTGAGGTAAAGGAAAAACCGAAGGGAAAAAACATAATAAAGTACTCACCATAAAAATAAGACGAAAATTAGTCACCAGCAAGGTACCTGCCTCATCAATATTAACAAGAACAATGCCACGTCCCTAGGAGCAATTTGCAAAAAAGAAAAAAAAAAGTCAATGAACAATTTCCGTAAATTTACAGAAAAAGAAACTACAAAAAGGGGATTAAAATTGCACCTTGAAATTTCTATATGCCTTTCAAAAAGAATCAAGAAAAATATCTATAGTGCCCCTTATGTGATGATGATAAATATTCTGATTGTAAATTGTGGCTATGTATCAACGAACATACACTATTCTCTGTCTATGACGAACTTAGAAAGAGAGAGTGCCTTAGAAAGCTTTATGTAGAAGATAGAGTCTTATATAAATTGACGTGAGAAAAAACTTAGCACAAGGGCTGAAACTGATTTTTAATGAAAAACACTCTTTTATTCTTGCAAAAACCAAAAACAAAAACCCTCATTTAGTCAATGTTTTCAAGATGGTGATTTTCCCAGTAGCAGCTACAACGACAAGCAATAACAGCTAACATAAATATACACTTTTTCTTTAATGAATCCAATATTTAGTAATTCAATGCCAAAGAAGGGAAAAAAAAAAATTGTTAGCAACCCTTCCAGCCAAGAATAGCTTGAGAATCACAAATGACAAATTTGGCCTAACCAGACCCTACCAGCTTCATGACCAAAAAAAAAAAAAGACCCTACCAGCTCAATTTTTCTTTTAATCTAAGTCCTAAATATTTCAGGCTAGGTTATTAAGCAGGTTGGTTGGTTGGTTGGCTTGTTGATTGGTTGTGCTCATTTGTATCATATACACTCAATCAACACTTATTGTATCAAAAGCAAAAGCTTTACCTCAGCCATAACTCGCTCAGAGTCGAGCAAACACTTGTAATTGGCATGGAGTGAAACTGACCTAGAAACAGGATGTTGCTCCTGTTGTAATCAGTAACAATCAATCAAAATTCAATAATGTAGCCAACAATTTACCTTTGATACAGAGAAAAAAAAAACAAAGAGTAGTAATTGAATTGAATACAAATGGCACCTCGAGCTGGAGCCAATCGAAAGTGTCGTCCCAGCCACCGCTGCCTTCCATCTTATCGGAGTCGGCGGACTGGCCTCTCAGCGACGTCATTCGACGTGGCTTTGGCGCTGCCATACGGCAAGTCGTATATTAGATACAGATGCAGAGACGAATTGGATTGGAAAATAAGAGAAAATAAGAGAAAAAAAGAGAGACGGGCAATGATTTGGGCTCACTTACCGTTCAAAAGAAGGCAGAGGAGAAAACACAACTGTTTACGCTTCTGCTTTGCCGTTTTGTTTTGCTTTTTTTTTTTTTTTCAATTGCCGAGCATAAAGAAAAGGGCCCCTACCCGTTCTTCAAAGTGTAATTTTGCCCCTAATGTTTATTTTAGTGCAAAGGTGCATTTCTGCACCTTAATGTTTATACCGTGGAGCTCATATGCCCCTTTCGTTATTTTTGGATCATTTAAGTACAAAATTGTTAAAAAGCTGAAAGAAGTGAAAATAGAGACAAAAATAGGAAAAGAAAAGTAGCAACTCCTCTACTCCAAAAAACAAGAAACAAACAAATAACAAAAGACACGAGGGTTCTATAAATTTGATAAGAAAAGGAGGCAGAATGAGAGAGTGGAAGAAAAATTATAAAATAATAATAAATTAAAGAATGAGGAAAAAGAAGTCAACTATAAGTCTCTAACCCTTTTTCTTTTTTGTTGTAAAATTTCTTCAAAGTTAACTGGAATTAACACTGTTAATTTTGTCAAGTTATTATAGGGGCCTAAAATATAGAATAAACTTACTTCTATGCTTAAATGGTCCAAAAATAATGTAAGAAACATATGTGCTTGTCGGTATAAATATTAGGGGCAAAATGCTGTTAGTTTTTCATAATAACAAGACATCATAAACATACACCCTAAAGATCTTTAAAATTAAATATTTTCATGATACAATAAATAAATATGAACTTGAATTCGCAGAAGAATTCATACTTGAAGCCATAGATGAGAAATTAGTTTCTCTCTCTTGTCCTTTAATTCTTAATCACAACCTATAGATGCAGTTAGGGTCGTGTTTCTATTGGGGAGAGAGAGGACCAATTTCCTTCTATATTTATAGACATCCTTATTTAATCTGTTACGTCCATCACGTAACCCTAGAATCAATGTACAAGATTAATTCACACAATCTCAATCTAATTATGATAAGTATCTCACTTTAATTAATTTTAATTGGGTCACACACCTTATGGGCTTATTTTCTAACATTCTCTCACTTTGTCCGATTAAAATTAATATAACTCTTATTATGTTCATAATAATTAATCTCTTATGATTTTATCATAATAATATAATATGAAAATTATTCAGTGTGAGTTATGACAGTTATGTCATGTGTCATCGAACACTCCCTTCCATATACTACAACACTTACAATCTGTTATATCATATCCATAATTGAAAACATTCAAAAAACATAATTTTATAATGGTCCACGATAATGTCAAATAATGACTTTCCTGTTTAACTTTAAATCAATCATGTGTACACAAACATAAGAAATAGGAAATCCATAATGCATATCAGAAACACATAATAGAGCTCAGAGTGTCATTACATAATCAATCATCTTAATCATCATTACAACTAAGGCTCATCCTTAGAACATGTTCCTTAAATAATTTTGGTTGTAGGTCTTTCGTTAAAGGATCCACAATTATAAGTTCAGTACTAATGTGCTGAATGACACTTTTTATATCTAAATTTCCTCTTTAACAATAAAATACTTTAATTCCATATGTTTGGCACCCTTTAACTATCTTTCATTTTTAGAGAAGAGTATTTTTCATTTTTAGAGAAGAACACTGCTGCGAATTTATCACAATAAATTTTTAGCAGCTTAGTAATGGTGTCAATAACCCCAAGTCCTGAAATAAAATTCCGCATCTATAATGCATGAATTGTGGCTTCAAAACATGCCACAAATTCTGCCTCCATAGTGGATGATAAAGCAATGATAGTTTGTTTTGCACTTTTTCACGATACTACTGCTTCTGCTAATAGAAACAAGGAGCTAAATATGGACTTTATATTATCAAGGCATCTAGTAAAATTTGAATCTGAAAATCCAATCACCACCAATTCATTGGATCTCTTATATGCGAGCATGTAATTCTTTGTCCCTTGAAGGTACCTGCATATTTCTTTGTAGCCTTCCAATGATCAATTCCAGGATTATTTTGATACCTGCCTAACATTCCAACCGTGAAACTAATGTCTAGTCTGGTACATGTTTGCAGGTACATAAAACTTCCAACAATAGAAGCATATGGAATTGATTTCATTCCTTTTCATTCTATATCATTTTTCAAACATAGTATAAGACTAAATTTGTCAACTTTCTATATGGGAACAACCCCAGGTGAACATTTATTCATGTTCAACTTTTCAAGAACCTTTTCAATATAGGTTTTCTGAGATAATCCTAACATTCCACGTGATCTATCACGAAAAATTTCTATTCCAATCACATAGGATGGCTCTCCAATATCTTTCGTTTCAAAGTTCTTTGCAATAAATTCTTTAGTCTCATGCATTAACCTAAATCATTTTGCATCAAGCAAGATATCATCAACATACAGAACCAAAAATATAAACTTACTCCCACTGATCTTTTGGTATATACATCGATCAACAACATTTTCTTTAAAACAAAAATATGTAATAATGGTATTAAACTTAATATACCATTATCGAGAAGCTTGTTTTAGTCCATATATTAATTTCTTAAGTTTACACACCATTTGAATTTTACCTTCCATGGAAAAGCCTTCAGGTTTATTCATTTAAACCTCCTCTAAATCTCCATTCAGAAAGACTGTTTTCACATCCATTTGATGTAACTCTAAGTCATAATGATCAACTAGCGCCATAATTATTCTTAATGAATCTTTCTTTAAGACTGGAGAAAATGTCTCTCTATAATCAATGCCACTTTTTTTAGTATAACCCTTAGCAACAAGTCTAGCTTTATATCTTTTAATATTACCTTTTGAGTCTCGCTTTGTCTTAAAGACCCATTTACACCCGACTCTTTTACAATTTTCTGGCAATTTAACAAGATCCCACACATTATTTTTATTTCATGGATTTTAACTCATCTTTCATGGTATCAATTCATTTATCAGGTTCGGCACTATTTATAGGTTGTGGATATGAAATCGAATCCTCATTAATTCCAATATCAAAATCTGACTCTTGCAAATATACCATATAATCATTCGGAATAACTGATCTCCTTTCTCTTTGAGAACTTCTTACTACTATTTCTTGTTGTACATTTGCATCAGTCATATGTGAGTTAGTTACTTGATGGGATGGTTCTTCATTCAAATGTTGTTCAGTGTTAGCATTATATCCTTCAACACTTTGAACAACATTTGGCAAAGTAATGGATGAAGGAACATTCATGTGTAAAGGAACATTTACACTAATTTCCTTTATCTCCATATTTTATTGTTCATTACTCCCATTAACATCACCATTCTTAATAAATTTTGCATTTTTGGTTTTAACAATTCTCGAACTATGTTTTGGACAATAAAATATGTGCCCTTTAGATTTCTCTAGTTAACTAATGAAGTAACCACAAATAGTTTAAGAATCTAACTTTTTTTCATATGGATTATAAATTTCTTACTTCTACTAGGCAACCCCAAACATGTAGGTGCCGTAAACTAAGTTTCCTTCCTGTCCACAATTCAAGAGGAGTCTTTTGAACTGCCTTACTAGGAACCCTATTTAATAAATATAATGCATTTTTAAGTGCATACATCCACAATGATTTGGGTAAAGAGGAGTTACTCATCATACTTCTAACCATATCCATCAAAGTCCAGTTATGCCTTTTTGCTACACCATTTTATTGAGGTGTACCTGGCATAGTATACTGTGTATATATGCCATAAATTTCGAAGAGTTTTGCAAATGGACCAGGACACTGTCCAAACTTATCATATTTTTCATAATATTCACCACCTCTATCAAATCTTATAATTTTCACCTTTTTATCTAATTGCCTCTCAACCTCCTTTATGTATGCCTCAAGAGCATTGACTTATTGAGATTTTTCATAAAGCAAATATATATAACCATAATGAGAAAAATTATTAATAAAGGTGATAAAATATCTTTCTCCATTAATAGCTGGAGTATCAAAAGATCCACAAATGTCAGTGTGTATAATTTCAAGAAGCTGAGTGCTTCTTATGGCTCCTTTCTTGGAATATTTGGTTTGCTTACCCTTAATACAATCCATATAAATTTTGAGATTAGTAAAATCTAAATTTAGAAGAATTTCATTATTTACTAATCTTTGTAGCCTTTCTTTGGATATATGACCCAAATGTTTATGCTACAAGTAAGCAAATTTTTCATTCATCATGCTACGTTTTAGTCCAATACTGTTATTCATAGTAAGCAAGGATTCAGCAAAAATATTATCAAGTTTTAGTTTGTATAAACCATCAATTAGAAAATCAGGACCAATAAATCCAGAATTCTTAAACAAACTAAAACTATTAGATCCAAATTTGCCATTAAAACCACAAACATCTAGTCTAGAAACTGAAATAAGGTTTCTACTGATTGAAGGTACATAAATAGTCTCGGATAAGTCTAATTGATAGCCACTATCCAAGATTAAATAGTAAGTTCTAATGCCTTCAATTGGTGCCTTCATGCGATTTCCCATAAAAAGAAAATCATTTATTGGGTTTGTGGTTCGGATCATAATGAATCCCTGCATCATATTAGCCATATGAGTAGTACCACCAGAATCAAGCTACTAAGTATTATTAGGAACCTTAGCTAAGATTGATTCGAAAATTGGAGGAGCATAATGAAAGATATCTTTCTTTTCGAACCAAATCTTGCAGTTTAAGCAATCTTTTTTATAGTGTCCTTCTTTCTTACAAAAGTGACATCTATCAATCTTTCGCTCCTTCTCTTCTTCCTGAGAAGCATTAGCAGGCCTTTTGGTTTTCTTAAACTTGTTGGCTTCTATTTTCATTATTTTTCCAACTCCTTGACTCATAAGATTAACAATGTGATTCCCTTGATTCTTTAATCTCGTTTCCTCTTGAACAAGCCTACCGGCCAATTCATTAACATCCCACTTATTCTTTATAGTGTTATAATTAATTTAAAAAGGCCTATATTCAGGAGGAAGTGAGTTTAACATAAATTGCACTAAAAAGGAATCCTCCACTGCCAATCCCAAGGACTTCAGTCTTGTTGCGATATCAGTCATCTCAAAGATATGATTTTTCATGCCTTTGGACCCATCATACTTCATGATCGTGAGCTTTGCAATTAATGTACCAATGAGAGACTTGTCAGCAGAATGAAAACGTTCTTCCACAAACACAAGAAATTCTTTAGCACTTTCTGTTTGTGGAATAGTAGACTTAATATTGTTGGTAATTGTCATTCGCAAGAACTTTAGGCATAATCCATTACTACGTTCCCACGCCTTAAAGTGCAACTTCTTAGCCTCGCTACTTGAATCAGTAATAGTAGCGAGTTTTTCTTCTAATAATGCTAAGTTGAGATCCATATAGTCTAAATGGAAATCAACTTGCTCATGCCATTCAGAGAAGTTTGTACCATTAAATACGGTAACAGATGATGCATGTGAATGAATTGCAATAGTTGCAAAATATAATATAATGCCTACAATTAATATAGATTCGGTAAAATAATAAAGTAGTTCTCCTTTAAGTAAATACTACAACATACTTCAAATACCATGTAAATAAATGTAATGGGTAATTATCATATTTTAATTAAACACATCTAACATATTTAGATAATCAAACATATTCAATCAAAATATAATAATATACCTTAATAATGTTCAACAATCACAGAATAATAATTTACCTTTGGGTAAACTCTTAAATTTTATCAATTGTCAAATGCCAATTTATTATCAATCATGGTATTTCATTAATAACATAATTTATACATGTAATAACACATTCTAGTTTAAGTCATTTTGGCAACTATAAACTATAATAATAAATACATGTATATGTTCATAATAAAATTTCAATAACACATAAAATCATAATAAAATCATACTCATTAAATTAGATATAATAGTTATGATCAAATAAAATAAATAAATAAACAATCCAACTTCATAAGGTTCAAAAATTTTCCTCACTTTAAATGGAAAAGATTTATTGTCATTATTTTAGGTTCTCCATGAATTTACTCCATTACCGTGTACTCATGTCACCCCATCCATCATAAAATACACAAAAACAAACAAATAAAGATTAGTATTGAATCAAATTAAGAATTAAAACGAAATCAAAATAAACAATAAAAAATCAAATAAAAAGTAGAAAAAAGTAGAAGAGTAGATGTGAATGCAGTATGATTTGCTCCTCAAAGTGGTGTATATGTCACTGTTGCTTTTGAATAGTTCTTCAAGAATTGATTTTTGTTTCTCGGCTTGCTGCGCTTTCTTCAAGTTTTAGAATCAAAATCTTTTTGAAAGCCTTTTTCTTTATCTGTAAAAAAAAAACCTTCTTTGTGTTACAGGAGAAGCTCCACAAGAAGTCCTCCCGAAACCAAGAAGTAAAAGCTGCAAAAATCCTCCAAAAAAAAAAAAGCCCCTCGCTCCAGGAGTTAGCCTGGGTTTTTATAGAAAACTCAGCTGAAAGTCCATAACCTACTGTGACTTCAGGTGATCCAATTAGACTCAAAATAGGACTCTAAACATAGAGATAAATCCTTCAACAGGCCTTAATCTCGTCATCTGACCAATCAAAATGTCAGAAAAATCCATTTTATTTACTGAAAAATTAAAAAAAGAGAGTTAAAACGAAATTAGGACTGCATAATCCCGATCGGGATTATGTATTTCCGATTGAAATTATATAATTCCGATCGGTTTTTAAACTTTTAATTACTAAAAGACCCCTGAAGAAAGGAAACTTTTACTAAGAGACCCCTGAAAGAAGAAAACTTTTCAATTTAGTCCTTAAAAACTCAATTAAATCCTTGAAAAAGAGCAATTTAGCCTTTGAGATCCAAAAATAAAATTCTAAGGATCTATTTATAATAAATTCTCATCATAAGAGTCCTCTGTAGCATCCACACTCCCTTATCCTGGAATTGGGCGTCTATAACCGCCAAGAACCATTGCCTCTTCATCCGATCCAACACAGCAAATCGACAACCCACAATATGAAATCTGGTTTCAAAAAGACCAGATGTTGCTTTCCTGGTCCCTATCTTCACTTAATAAAGACGTTTTCCCATATGTAATTGGCCATCATTCATCGCGCTCCGCTTGGCATGCTCTCCACTGCGTTTGGATCAATCTCCTAAAATAGACAGCTGCAGATAAATATTAAGCTTTAAGAGCTCAAAAAGAATGACCTGACAGCAACCAAATATCTGAAGAAAGCCAAAGCTTTGGCTGACAAACTTGAATCTGCATGTTGAGCCCTCTCTTTCGCTGAGTTTAATGCAATAATATACCGAAATATTGGGGTAGAATGCCATTCCATCATCAGCAGCCTACACTTGCGTCCTCAGCCCGTTACATTCTCCGAACTGCATGGAGAATTAGTAGCATAGGAAATTCTTCTTCAAAGTCAGATTTCTTCACCTGTCGCAAACGTTACTATTAAACCGAACTATTCTGCTCCTTGATTGCCCACCCCTTCTGAACCTTTCTTCCGAAATCCACAATTCACACCTCGTTTCTTTGGCTCTTCAACCCTACCCTTTCTCCTAAGAGTCAAAGCACCATATCAAATTAGCGGATTCCGCTATTATACAACTGATGTTTGTAGGCATCAATTCCAAACTAGATAACAGAGCAACTCTAACCCGCAAGCTTACTTTGCACACCATTATTCACCAGGCTATTCAACATACCGATCTCCACCATAGTTCACTCTTAACTCGCATGTCTGGTACCTTAACACCGGGGCAAATTTTCATACTACTCCAGATCTCTCTGTATTAAGTTCCACATCAGAATATAATGGTTCTGAACAGCTCCATATTTATGATGGCCAAGGTCTTCAAATTCAACATACAGGTAACACTTCTATCCCTACACTATCCTCTTCTCTCAAATTAAAAGATGTTTTACATGTTCCTTATATCACCAAAAATTTTCTATCTGTCCAAAAGTTTACTAATGACAACTCATGCTTTTTTGAATTTTGGCTAAATCACTTTCTTATAAAAAGGACTAGGTTACCAGGAGAGTACTTCTTCAAGGGTCGAGTGAAGCTAAATTGTATGCTTTGCGTTCCCCACCTCAAGCCTTAGTTGCTAATTTTCCAACTCTCTAAGACTAGCATGCTCGTCTTGGGCATCGACAGCAGAGGATAGTTTCTAAGATTGTCAACTGTTTTAATTTACCATGTTCTTCTACCTCTTTTAAACCTTGTTCTTCATGTTACCTAGGAAAATTAGCTAAGTTACCTTTTGCTACTGTCAATCATTCTAGTACTTCTCCATTTGATATTGTCTATTCTGATGTTTGGGGCCCTGCTCCAATTAGTTCTAGTCAAGGTCATCGTTATATCGTTTTATTTATTGATGATTATACCCGATTTACATGGGTGTACTTTCTCAAAAATCAAAGTGATGTTTTCCCTTCTTTTTTTTTATATTTTCAAGACTTAGTTCATCGCCAATTTAATGCTAAAAAAAAATCCTTTCACTCTGACTAGGGAGGAGAGTACCAAAAATTAAATAAATATTTCAAACAACATGTCATTATTCATAGAATTGCCCGCCCTTACATATATGAACAAAACAGCCTTACTGAAAGAAAAATTTGACATTTAATTGATACAGGTCTCACTCTCCTAGCTCAATGTAATGTACTAAAAAAATATTGGTCTTATGCTTTCCAAATGGCCACCATGATCATAAACAGTCTTCCCTCTTTGGTTACCAAACATAATTCACCTTTCTTCTTACTTTATAATAAACATCCTAAATATTTGGAATTCAAACCATTTGGGTGTGCCATTTACCCACTCCTCAGACCATACAATAAAAACAAATTTTCTTATCAGTCAACCCAATGTGTGTATCTTGGTCAGAGTCCTAACCATGCAGGCTACCTTTGTTTTAACAACAAAACCTCTAAAATTTACACTGCTCGACATGTTAAATTTTAAGACTCGCTCTTTCCGTTTTATACAACTATCCCTGTGCCAGTCATGGAAACTCACTCGGCACCTTTGCTACAATTGTGCAATAACACATCCACTTCTTCGGTTCTTGAAGATAACTCAGGTACAACCTCTTTCTTATCTCCTATAACATCTTTAACTCATCCTGTTTCTACTCCTCCCTCATCTTCTTCTCTTATTGTTGTGTACCACAAGTGCATGGGTCAAACAAGTAATATAAAAGTAAGTAGAGTATCGTCTCCACAGGGATTGGGGTCTAAGAACCTATTAATCTCTATTGTATAAGTTTAGAGCTATCAAATGGTTGGTTGATTAAACAAGTAAATGAACAAATTAATAATTAAACTAAGACTAAATTAAAGGCTATTGTAAATCAGAATAACAAGGAAACAAAAAATATTGAAAGCATGTTGGGAGAAATGGCATACCACATTTTCATTAAGCCAAATACCATATTAGTTCAAGTTCTTATGCATACCTCAAGTTTTCAAAAACCGAATTAACAATCTCTCTCGAGCAAGGTTAATATCACTAACAAGCATTAATCAAATCTCATCATATAACTTAATTCTCATTATCATCATAAAACAAGATTAGATCTAGCATTGAAAGTCATTCAGTAAACTTATGGAGGATTAGGTCTATACAAGCTTTCTCAAGTCATTGAAAGATCTAACAAGTGTTTGTGGGTCTATTGAATCCACCAACTCTCATTGCATAGATTCAAACAAAGATTGCATTTGGCCACAATACAATACTCATCAAAGCTCAACAAACACAATATGCAATTAATAAACAAGAACTAATATATTAATTGAACTTAAATTAAATGGATTTTCAAAATCCCAACAACATAAAAGTACTTAGCCACTCATGGCTATTAAAACCAACGTTCAATATTCAATTACACACAAGAGTTAAGAATAAGGATAAGAGATAGAAAATGTTATCCACAGGAGCTTGAATCTTCAAATGGGTCTCTGCTTCATCTCATTTTTCTTCTCTTTCTCCTTCTTCTTCTTCTCCTCTCTTGTGTGTTGTTTCTTCTCAATCCTTGATTATTTTTGAGAGAATGTGTGACATGTGTATAATGTGTGTCCTCCTCCTTATGTAATTCGTGCCTTTGTCCTTTTTAGCCCTTCTAGAACATATCGTTTCACCTCCTCTTAGATATTTCTCAAATTCAGTACACCTCAGCATGTTCTGTGCTGGAAACGATGAAGCCGCGATCGTGGAAGATCCACGCTCGCATAGAAAGGGCTCTTGGGCAAGGGTCACACTCACGCACTGGCCGCGTTGACAACCGAAGCATCCAGATGAAAGGGTTGCGCTCGTGCACTGACTGCGCTCGTAACAGAAGAGGCTGGCCTAAGGAAACCGCGCTCGTGAAAGGCTCGAAGTTACTCAGAGGCTGGCATTTTGACTTATCCGCGATCGCGCCAGAAGATAGCTCTGCACCATTCTACTCCATTTCTTCTTCTTTTGGCTCCAAACTCCACCAATTCACCTCCATTCTCATTTTCCCTAACAAAAACAAAGAAAATATAAAAGTATATATTTCTATATGATTTCCTATACTAAATGCTATTCAAATATACAAATGTATGCAAAAGGAACCCCTAAAACTATACATAATTTGACTCCAACACAATACTAATTAAATTAGTAGTAATTAATAGAAAATATTACATATATAATACTAATTATATATGTATTACGTAATATGAAACATTACATATTAAGTATAGTTTTAATTAATAATTAAATATTATACAATATTCATTAAATATTTATTAATTTGCACCCTAATTTAAATAGAACAATATCTATAACCAACAAATAATAAATCTCTAGGATAATACAAAATTAAATAATATTTGTATTTAAAGTAATACATAAATATTAATATTA
>CATIWK010568574.1:0-11851 GCA_949634005.1 Mallotus japonicus
GAGCTGGCTCACGAGCTTCTATTCGAGCTTGTTCGCGAGCTTCACGAGCCGAGCTTTGTATAGTTTGAGCTCGGCTCGTTTATTAAACGAGCTTCTATATACGAGCTCGAACGAGCTTTTATCGAGCCGAACACCGAGCTGCTCGCGAGCGGCTCTGCTCATTTACACCCCTAGCCACCCATAAGACCTTTTTTTTCTTTTGCGTATAAATAAAATATTTTGTGTTTCGGCACTGAAGATAGAAAGCTGTCCAAGTTGTGCATTCATCCAAAGTAACAAACAGTAATAATAGTACAATTTCAAATTGTGAAGAAATTAAAATACAAAATTCCTATTCTTTTGCTCCTGCCTCACGAACAGATGAATTTGTGACAGACTCCCTGTTTTATCACTTTGATAATACATCTGATTCAGGTTTCAGGGTCTGGGCAGAGATTTAGTTAAGCCTTACATGTAATTCAGAAGCATTACCTTTTGCCCCCATCAAACTAATCAGCTTAGTTTTTTTAAGTAACATATCATGAATCAAAAAAAGGCATTTGATCACTCAACCATTTAGAAGCATGAATCAAAAAGCAACATATTTTGGTCATCTAAAATTTTTCCTGGCACTTCAGAAATTTTCAGAAGGCAAATGAGGCTATCAGGATTGAAACTCAACTATTAAACTACAACAAGCTGATTAAGGAGGATTTACATTCAAATACATGCTACATTATATATAGCTCATTAGAAAAAAACAGGGGAAATATCCATGCAACACCAATCATTTATGATAAAAAAAGTGGGGTCTAAGTGCAGTGCGTCCACTACCATGTACTATTTGTTCAAGTGACCGTCTAAAAACAAGATATATACCATACACCATAAGATTGTACGAATGCACAAGAACCGAACCAAGGATACAAGCACAGCATCCTTCTTGTGCGTGCTGCATCTTTTTGTCACCTCTCATCATTTCCTTTGGTGTAAAAAAAAAAAAAAAAAAAAAAGGCTATGTCTTAGATATTCAGTCACGTCAAACAGGAAAAAAAGCAAGGTAGAAGAGACATTAAAAAGAAAAAACAAAAGAAAATGGCAAAACAGTAACAAAAAATACATGGAACCAAAAAGAAAAAAGAAAAAAGAAAAAAGGCAAGCATGCCACCAAGACAAACAAATATTTACCATATATGACATTTATTTCAAAATAAAAGAATAAAATTATCGTATCCATAACATAATTGTACACGACGAATTCTATCAGAATGTTGGGCTTAGTGGCCTAACCGATGCATTAACCAAGTAAGCAGTAAGGTAGAAAATCTATTCCTTCATTCTATTCAACAAGCATTTAGTTCTTGCGCATGCATACATCAAAATCATTTTTATCATCACTCCATGGGGTAGCAATTGTAAGAAAACCGAACCTTAATCTTTAATAAACATTTTCCTAAACTCATCATTGGACTTTGGCTCGTCATCCCCCTCTTCCATAGTTTTTGGTTTGTTTGCGTTCCCACCAAGTGGCTTCACATTTCTGGGCACTAAAAACGTGCTCTTCCCCTTGAGCTGGATGTTGTCATCCTGCTTACGAGAAGTGAAGTTTGACGTCTGAGGTGCCCTGGACTCCTTAGAAGTTTCAGTAGACACCTTAGATGCAGATTCTTCATTTTTTTCACTTTGGTTGGCATTATGAGCTGCAAATTAAATTTAAGAAAAACTAATTATAAAAAAACAGCATCAGAAGACAAAGTCATTGCACCTTTGATTATCAGAAGTCAGAAGGCAGACTCACACAGATTGATAGAACGTTTATGGTAAGGGAACACTAAACTAGAAAGCAATTAACACGCAAGCAAGCAGCAAACACCCAAGAGCCAACATAATAGAACGCAGATTGCCATAATATTGATGAGTTTTTGTATGTGCTAGAACAGTGCAACGCTAATCAATTTAAATGTACATACAGGTGAAGGTTCTTATACCAGGGTTACCAATTTTTTTAAAAATCCATATCCTCTCATCCATTTGAAGTATCAAACTTAAGGATTACCCTACAGCTCAGCAGAATTACAGCCTTAGTTGTTACAGTCTCTTCCGTGGTTCTTTGCTGGGACAGATCTAGAAACATGGAAAATGGTACTACAGTGTTTTTTTTTTTTAATATCTCTCTGCCATTTAGTCTTCTCCTTTCCCCTTTTCTGTCTCTTGTCCCTCTCCCTTACCTTGCAGCTGGAACTCTTCCCTCTTGTTTCTACTTGGCTATTTTATGCCATGGACGACGTCTAACCTTCAGCTCCTTCACTTGCGTCAGCATCTTAAGTTCTTTGAACATATCATGTTGCTACTTTTAATGCTATATATGGACTCATTGCTATGATTGTTTACATTGTGGTCCCCAACTCTTAACCGCTTAGTTTGTTGTGCCGAGTTTACAGCTTGCTATTGTTGCTACCTACTTGATTATCATTCTAGACCAGCTATAGAACTAATTTAGCCTTATATGAGCTTCAGCCAAGCCTTTGCTTGCAGAATAGAGGTGGGGGGAACAGCAAGTTCCCACTGAAGAAACAATTTGTCAAATGGTCAAAACAACACTCCAATCAGTTAAGGTCAGAAGGAAGCACAGTAAAAATTTTTGTGCCACAACCTTCGCATTTTCTTCAATGCTAAAGCATAAGATATATATTAATACGAATGGCGCACAACTAAGTTAAAAACCTAATACTGAATAGTGCATATTTGGCGGTAAATGAAAATATTATGTTAAAAAGGTCAGTTAAGCATAGCCCGGCAACAAGAAAGAAGTGCTTGACAGATGCCGCATATTCAATCAGACATAGTCCAAAACTTGTTAAACCATGAAAGTCCACAAAACCAAACTTTCCCCACTCAGAATCGCAACTTGATCTTCCCAATTAACATGGTAGAAGTAAAAAATTGATAACATAACCCTGACATGCTCCAAAGCTTCTGACGTGCAAATTTTAATGCCAAAATGATTCTGCAACCTAATTTTTCTTAACTTTCATGTCCTAACACATATGCATATATCCATCACAATATGGAATGGAAACATGGTCCCATTTGACCTTCCATGAAAATGTCAAATCCAATCCAAAGTAAAAAGCTTCACTGATGATAAAAGAAGAACAAAGGTAGATATTTAAAAATTGCACAGTGGGCACAAACACATAGAGGTCAAGGGTCAGAGAAAGTATAAAAGAAACTGTTTTGCTTACTCTGTTGCTTAGACGAATCCTGACCACCTTTTCTGCCTCGTTTAGGATCTGATTTTGCAATGCTCAGCCTCTTCCCAAGTAACATCTTCCTGTTCTTTGCTATGGCTGCAACAAGGTGTTCATCATCCGAAAAGTCCACATATGCCAGTCCCTTCATAGTCAATGTAAGTTATGCAACAATATGAAAGCATAAGTAGTTAATCCCTACAGCAATTAAAAAGCATGCTAAATTTCATAGCTCCTTCTGCCCTAACAAAATTGATTAGATTTTTATATACTATAAACTCTCAATGTTGTATCCTACTTTTAAAGAAAATGGGTCTTTGTGAGAACTATTTTCGTGCATGGAACACTAAGTGCATGTAAATTTTAACTCCTGGCACTTGTATTTTTTTTCCAACAATAAGTTACAAAAATCCTTTATAGCCAATTAAATGAAAAGAACAACACCTGGATCACATGGTTAGGCCCAAATGATGATTCCTTAGACCACCAATATGTCAACAATGCCCAATTGCAATTGCAAAGCACATAGGCGTCAAATAAATAATGCAGATTTAAAACCTCATTGAATTTACAGTAAAGGAAAAATGATAAAATCATCATAAACAAAACAAAAGGACAAAAACTGAACTACTTGAGAAATATCCAAAAGAATGTGTTCCATGATTGTGTCTGGAAACATCATATATAAAGGCATCATGAGCATGCTAGTTTCGAATAATTGCTTATCCACTTTCCTATCATAGTCTTACAGTATCATACTGTTTTCTTACTCATGAAGGGTCTAGATTTCAGGTGCTAGCGAATTTTCTCCCTCTTTTTTATATAGTAGTACCAGTCTGAACCTCTGTTTACACAAATCCAATTCATACTACCATATAAAAAAAATAAATTATTGAAAGGGATGCACAATTGCCTGAGGAATACAAATTATTACCTTAAGTTTTGTATCAGAAATTATTTAAAATGGAAGTACTAAGTTGACGTAACCATCATCTTCAAGTGTAAAAACATAAAAGAACAAAGGAAGAGACCAAGTCTAATTGTGCATGTGTTCAGGCATGCAGATGTGTGTGTCTGTGTGTGTGTGTGTGTGTGAGAGAGAGAGAGAGAGAGAGAGATACCCTTGATTTTCCAGAATACTTATCAAGAAGTATTCGAATCGAGACAACCCCACCGACATCGCTGAAGAATTTACGCAAATCTTCATACTTTGCCTAAGATAGTGTTTATTTTTGCAAAAATTAGCACACCCACATGTCTAAGTATAGAAATCAGAAAGAAAGACCATATTTCCTATTCTACAAAAGAAAGAGAATCCATATTTCCTATTCTACAATGTGGGCAGGAGGTTCGTTTACTTGCCTTGGGAGAAAGATTTGATATAAATGCAGTACATTGGTCAGTATATCCTTTGCCTCTTCCACTGTCATGGTCCTTCAGCTGTTTTTCTTGGGTAGTATCTGTCTTTTCTACCTTGGGATTGGTTACTTCAGTGAGCTTCTGAGGCTGATCTTTACTCTTCTCATAACCTTTTTCGTTTTGAGGCGTCTGTTTATTCCGTTTTACTGGAGACTGCTCATCAGTGGGTTCAGGACCTCCCTTTCTCTTTGCACGGACATTTTTCTTGGTGGCATTCTCTTTCTGATCCATTGATGCAACAAAAGCTTTTGATTCCTGTTGCATCTGATATAATTGTTGCTCTTCCAGAAGGGGTGTAACCTGACAAGGAGGGAGGACAAAATATTTCTATCTGATGAGAAACTGTTATCCAACCTACATTGGCAAGAAAAGAAAGAAGATAACAGTAACACATTCATAGCAGCAATATGAAGGTAAAAGGATCCTTTCACTTCTTGAGAAAGATGCAACTGATATTGTACATAACATAATATCTCATAGTTTAGCAAGATGAAAAGAAGCCTCTCAGTCCACATAACTTCTTCAATAAACAAAAATTAAAGTCGTCTTCTTAATTTTCTTAAATGAAACACCAAAGAGGGTTCAATCCATGTCCATTATATGTATAAAAGAGCACTTAATTGAAGCATAAAGATAAAATAAAAAGAAGACATAATTTAAAATTAAGCACTTCTAAATTTTCATCTGGCTTTCAGTATAGTTGCACATACATGAGGCATTTAACCACAGAATATGTTATTGAAAATCCTGCACATCAGATTCATTAAGAAGAGAAAAATTGATGGAATGAATCAATGCGTCAAAATTAATGAAAAATACTATGCGAAAAAAAATGGTACCAAGATGAAAACGGTTTAGCATCAAAATAGATAAAATGAAGTTTCTTGAACAAAGTGAAAGGGAAAAAACAGAATGAAAGGATTAAAGCATACCTTTTGCACAGCATGGTCAAGATCCTCCAGCGTACCGAATTCCCTCTCAAAGTGCAACCAAGAATGGCATATATCCTGAATGATTCTGTTAATTAGGAAGGAAGGTATCATCTAATCCTCAATACACTATAAATATCAAATAAGAACCTACCAAGAATTCAGAGCCCCAAAAATAATAACTGACAGTATTACTCCAAATACCATGATTCCATGATGAAAAGGTTTCACAAACTGAAGGAAAAAAATGATATAGTTCATCTACGTAACATGATTGTACGTTTTCCTCATACATGCATAATTATGCATACATATGCAGTCAAGTGAGGCTGTCATTGGGTCTTTTATACGGTTCTTAGTAGTTGGTATAGGTAAAACTTTCATTGCTTTGTAGGTTGAATTCTAAATACGACAATGTTTAGTCAATTGTCATTCATGTTTTCATTTCAATGGATCTTTTTAACTCCTGTATCTGCAATCAGGGAGCATTCATTTATTTCTTCGCTTCTGGTGATTTTAAGGTGCCTAAGTGATTCTAACAAAATAAGGATTCCTCATATTTTGTTTGCTAAACACCAAAATTCCTAAAACAGGTGCAGATAGCAGTGAGACTTTTCTAACCAATGTTGCAATGTTCTATAATGATTCTGAATTTCTCCTTGCTTTCATTTAACATTTTGCTGCTTCTTAAGTTATGAAAATATTAGAAAGAATTTGGTTTCGTATAGCATTATGTAATGGTCCAGGCTTTTTGACATGTAGTTAAACGGTAATTCAACTTAAAATTACAAGATAATAAGGGGTCTTTCAGAGAGAAACCTTCAATCTCTTGTTAAGGGCTGGTTAGAAAGAGCCCTTTGATCTTTTGAGTTTAAAGGAAACTCAAAACCTTATTCTTCATTTTCTGCTTAACTTTCAGTAATTCCTCTACACTTAAATACTACTATGGACACAATGAGGATTTGGTTATTACCTGCTAAAAACTAAAGAAACTTGTCCAATATTTACAGTAACCATGGAAGTTACACAGAATTGACTAGGATAAACTCAACATTGATAACTGCCAATAAACTAATCCCTTTTTCCTAGATTTTGTAAGACTGCAAACCACTTGGTACATCTTTTACAGCCTATAAAACATTACTTATTCAACCAATTTTCACAAAATAGAACTCCTATAATCAAGCTAAAAAAGAGCACATCACAAAAAGAAAAAAGATAACAGGTGAAAACAAGTATACCTCCGAGCCTGTCCCAGTTAATCTTTTACTGTAGCATCTCTTATAGATAGCCCGAGCCTCAGTTATGTGCCCTAGTTCAATCTCCATTCCAATATAACCTTGCCATGCTTCCAACATTGAACCACTGCCAAAAGTACATAAGACAAGATAACACAAGAAAATATCAAAGAAAAGGGCAAGCTATACGAAAGAAACCTCAGTAACATGATCAAGTACAAAGAAGAAAACTACCAATCTAGAAATGGCCAAAATAAGATACGGTCAGACCTAATCTTAAGCAAGCTCTCCCAAACTCCCCGGGCTGCCAGTAAATCTTTTCCCAAGTTCAGCTCTAAACGAGCCCAGTAAGCATACAGACGCATAAAATCAACTGTGTTCTTTAGATTTGGTGATAAGTAATCAGATGCACGCTGGAAACGAGACAATGCACAGTTAGAATTAGAATAAAAAGATTATTAAGTATGCAGCAAACTACGGAAAAATCAGTAAACAGGTTACAACCATATTTTTTCTATAATGGTCAGAATTAAAATAAAGATCACGTAGATCATAAGGTAAACCACACTGACACTAACCCGCATGGTTTCCCTAATTAATGAAAAATCCAACACACCCTCTGCTTCACTGCCAGACAAAATTCTTCGCCTTATGCCATCCACCCTCGTAAGAAATATATCCAGGTACTGAAACCAAAAGGGTACAATTAAATTTACAGGCATTCCATTGGAAAAAGGCATATATTAAAATATTATACACATAAAATTGATACCAAGGGTTCAAAAAAAATTAATACAGCTGATTTACCTCGTCAACTGTTGAAAACACATATTGCAAGGATTTCTCAAAGACCTGAAGTCAATAAACAAAGTCAGAAATTTGATTGTCATTGCAGCATAGTCTAATCGGTAGATTCTGAACAAAAGGTTTCAAGCTCAAATCCCCTACCCTACTCCCCTACTTGAAGTTATCAAAATAGCGCATGTGCAAGAGAGATGACAAAAAAAAGGAATGAAACATGAACATATGAACTATATGGTAAAAGAGGTGCAGCATATAATAGATTTCCCACAACTGCTTAACTTTTATGGTTATAGGTCTACCTAAAGAAAGAACTTATCAGTTGGTAAATAGAAAAAGGCGTCGTCCTTCGGTACGAAAAATGGTTCATGCACACAAAATAAAGAAAAAGCATAACAAACAACAGCAAGACCCATAATTCATGTTGTTACCATTCTTCTTATTATTACTAATATATATTCTAATTAAAAAAAATAAAAAAATAAAAAAAAAAACCTACAATTACAAGCAATTTAACAAATTATTGATATTCAACATAGAGAATATCCGCATTGCACATAGAAGCTGCAGTTTTGAACAGTGACAAAGTGATGGAACCTACTAATCGTATAAACAAAATTACTATACTAATAAAAACATCAAATCATTGAGCCAAATTAAAAAAAACAAACAAAGGGCTTGAAAAATGGATAATAAATGAAGCGTACAATAGATATCTCCTTCTCAGAAGCATGGCCACGTTCCAAAGAAAGCAAATATCTAACCCAAAGTTTTCCAACCCAAAAACAATTCTTTGTGGCCCTGAAGTAAGCATCTCTAACAACATTTCCAACCTGAAAAGGGATCAAATGTAACTAATTCACTAAACTTGTAAATCAAAAGATGAAAGACTTAAAAACATCAAACTAGAGAAACAACCTTCAAGGTCTTGTCCAAATACTGAGTGTAATCCATCCAGAGATCACTTAATATAGGAAATTCAGTAATAGCACGTTCATATAAAACTTGAACCCGAGCTGGATCACCAGCAGACTTTTCAAATTTTATGTAGTTCTGCAAAAAAGAATGAAGAAATTACTCAATAACATATAAAACCAAAAAAGACAGTAAAGTTTAAAACATACAGTAGCCTTTAATTCCACTTAACTGCTTCAAATAAGAAATAATCTTTTCGCTTAACTGCTCTGATAAGCAAGCCCAGAAAGCAGAGGTGTGATATACCAGTAGAGGGAATCAGGTAGAAAGGAAAGAAAGAGTAAAGAGAAAAGGAATAAAGATAAACAGAAAGGCATATAAGAAATTGTTCTCCACATTTAAATGTTTTGATACCAAATACTCAAGAAGAAGCAAAAGGCATAATAGAAAAGTAGCCATGACTTATCACGAGATTCACACAAATGATTATGGCAGCCCTGCTTACCGTGAAATTTTGAAATTTTTCTTGCTCAGATATATCCTGCTTAGAAATCTGATCTTCATGTTGACTACGAGTAGTATACATATCCAGGGCTTTTCTATAAGATGAAGCAAGCTGAGATGATATCCCATCAATATCACTTGATCCTGGATCAAGAACATTCCCTTGCTCCACTTCCCAGGCCTTGTAGGCAAGAAGAGTTGACCTCAAGTCATGAAGTGGGACAGACAATTGACGGTGAAAAATACTTCGAATGCGCTGGACCTGTGATTCCTTCGCCTAAAAGAGAAATAACAATTAAATAACAATCTTAATTGTTAATATAGAAGTCCAATACACATAATAAGCATATCATAGTTAACACACAAATTTCTCAGAAATAAAAAGGAAGGAAAGAAACAATAAGGGAGCGGAAGCACTGCAGACACTAGAGTGGGCAGTTCAAGAGATGTGATAATGAGGACGCTGCCCACTTCTCTAGTCTCCACTGTAATTGATTTGGAGGTTCAGTTTGCCTGATAATTTAGATACCTATAACATAAAATTCCAACTGAAGAACAATCAATGAAATATCCCGAAAGAAAATACTTTCATTCAAAGAATTATTTCTCAATTTGTTAACATCTTGGAAATTCTAGGATAATAAGGATTCAACTCCTATACCAAAATAAATTAAGAAAAGTCCCCTATGATGAATATAATTACAGAATATAATGCAAAGACAATTCAACTAGTCTAAATTATGCAGAGTATGGTTCATCAAGTTACAGCAGGACAGCTTCACAGGCAAGGCAACTTGAAATAAAACAAGTTACCAAGGTTTTTTCCCTGAAAGTGGAGTGATTTGTTGAAAGCATTTGGGATGTGTTACAAACATAATCATCTAGAATGTAGCTGAAGTTCCACAAAGAATGCTATGACTCCGCCACAATGCAATAAACAATGTTCTAAGGTCCAAGAAGCAAAATTCAGATTAGGTGTAAGACTTGGATTTAGTAAGAATTGCATTTTGATGCATTTGAAGACAATCATGATGATACTCAAATGAAAGTGAAGAACTGGCCAGCAGATGCATTGGAAAATATTGATTTCCTGAAAGAGGAAGTGACAAGATGAACATAAGTGCTGTCACTTACTGTCACAAGCTCCTTTAAAAACCATTGCTGCTCACCACGACCCATGAAATTGTCCAAATAAATAGATTATCTATCCATTATTATGTGAAAAAAAATGCCTCTAAATCTCCAATGCAAGTCTCAGATGTAAACTCATTCCAAAATAGGTATGTAAGTTATTTTGGTATGCTGTTCCTCACTTCCTCGTACAAGAGCACACTCAATGAATCATATTTATTCTATTCATTACATATGTCTAACATTGGAATATCATGGCAATATGAACATGATTACAAACAAATTGCATAGAGTGGTTGCATTGAAATGTTCATCATTGTAGCCTGGTAAAAAAAAAAAGCAAATTAAACAGTGCCATAGCATGCTCACCTTGGTATCAGCCTCATTAATGGTTAATAAAATAGCCTGCTCAAATTCCCTGTAGCTTTCCCATATTTTATTTCCTTCACCAACATGCAAACCCACAGCTGTAAGAGCACGCTCAAAAATATTCCTGGCCTTTGAAATGCCATCAGAAGAGCATTCACGCACAGAAGGATCACGTTCTTGTATATAATTCAAGTAGTCACACCATAGAGGAACAGACTGTAAAGGAATTAGCATAGTCAACTTTCTTAAAAATGAAAACTATTTATTCCAAAACCTGCAGTTAATTCAAACATCATGATCCTTGTAATTTGAGCTAAATATGAAACATTATTAGCACAAAGTCTTCAAAACACTATGCTTACAACCAAAAAGTTAAATTAATTAATAACTCACATATGCGAATTAAATTAAACTACAAAATTGCTGGAACTTACCATATAATCATACACTCCTCGCTCATAAATCTTCTCAACCACAGAGTTACCCTCAGGCCTAAAAAGAAAAATCAATTAAAAAAAATTGCCACTGAATCAAATCCAATTCAGTTCAATTCAAAACAACCACAAAAACTAAGCTGCATTGATTATACCACCCCAGAATTGACACGATTTTGCAATACTTCGATTCAGCTCTTGACACGTGCTTTGTTCCCATACTAATAGTACCACTTAAATCACCTTAAAAACATATGCAATGCAACTCAAACAAGCCTAAAAATATGCACATTTTTTATTAAACTTTATAATCCATCCAACGCACAATGTGATATCAAATAGTTGCATACATTATACTAATTTATAAACAATAAAAAAAATAAAATTTACCCTGAAGATAGAGAAGCTTCATCTTTAGCCCATTCTTGCCACATTACAGGTGTCAATGGAAACAACGCATTCATAGCTTCCCTTGCTTCTCTGAGTTTCTCAATCTCTCCCATTTTCCTCAATACTTTAATATACTGTAACAAAAATAAGATCATCAAAACACTGCAAATCAGTTAAATCAATGGAGAAATCGATAGGCAGAGAGAGATTAGTTACTTGGACATGAGCGTCGTATTTATAGGGCTCACTGGAAAGCTCGGCTTCCAAGGATTTGAGCTCTTCATTTAGCTGTGACTCGTCCTCCGAGTCGGCGTCGGAATCGTCCGATGAATCGGAGTCGGAGGAGGAGGAGGAGCGGTTGCTATTGTTAGGGTTTTGTGAACTGGTGCCGTTGTTTTCATTGTTTATTTCTTCATCTTCTTCTGCAAGGGTTTTGGTTTGGTTTTGATTATCCTCGACCTCCATGTTCGTACCTTTTGTGTTTCTTGCTT
>CATIWK010568782.1:0-13505 GCA_949634005.1 Mallotus japonicus
CCTTGAACATCAAAAACCCTAGCCAAAATTGCCTTAACTGTTACTCGCACTGTTCAGGCGCAGGACTCCCTCTTCTGCTGAAGCTCGGTGCTGTTGTTGCTGATGCTTTGGGTTGCTGTTGTTGATCGCTTAGGGACGAGGTGGATGAGCTGGTCGACTTCAGCTGGTTAGGTGGCTATTTGCAAGTGTATCCAGCGAGAGAGGAAAAGAATAACGCAGGGAAGATGAGAAAGCCACGGGAAAGAAAAGGAAAGGTACCCGAAAAAAAAAAGAAAAAAAATGGTACTGATATGTTTTATTTATTTTTTAACATAAACAACCTAACTTGGGATCACTTCCTACTTTATCATATAATAATAATAATAATAATAATAATAAAAAGAAAACAATTCTTCACGTGAACCCAAAACAAATCCCAACTTGGGACCACCTTCCACTTTTCATGTAAAATATAATAATAATAATAATAATAATAATATAATACAAATATATATAAACTCACACATCTATGTGTATATATATATACATTAACATGTACCTATATATTATACATAGACTCAAGTAAATATATATATATATAACACATAACATACATATACATTTATATACTAAGCAATATGTTTAAATACACATTTAAAGAAATTCAAAACTAATAAAATTTTTAATAAAACTAAAAATGTTAGCATAAATACTTTAAACATCAAATAATAGATTAATTAACTAAATAAATAAAATTCAACTTTAATAAACTTTATTAACACTGCAAATCTCGTAATTAGATATTAAAGTTTAAATAAAATTTTGGGTCCTTACAAAATGAACCCCACATTTTCACATAAAGCTGTAATTAATGATACATGACCATAGCCACCCGTTGTAGATCCACGGCTAGTATGCAGAATAGATTATTGAATCACTAAGCCCACATCAATTGATTTGCCACTCGCAATGGCATAAGGAAGCACTGCCCTATCTTTAGTTACATCAGATAAATGTGAAACTAGCAACAATTTTGAACCAATAAAGTAGTGTCATGCCTTTTTCTCCCTATCAAATGGGGGGGGGGGAGGGGTGGAGAAAAGCCCAATGCACAGCCCCCCAATGCTTAGTTAATTTTATTTTTTATATATTTGGTGGTTTAGAACCGAAATCGGCCGTTCTCGATTCCATATAGGGAGGAACCGACCCTGCACCGATTCCCCTTACGGGTTATGGCCAGTTCCGGACCTGTGTTTAACTGGACTATTTCCTGCCAAAATCGGCCCTTGGTCGGGCCTACATTACAATGCCTTTTTTCCTATGAAAATTCAGGATCATCTATTTTTAAATACTCTTCAAAATCCATACTGTAGTATGCGATATAAGCTTGGGAGAAAGGATCATTTTATGACTTCACTTGAATTTGATACTCTTTTTGGGTTTACAAGAGAAGGACATGTTCAAACCCATTTTACTTAGCTTCCCTATTCTTTTTAGGTGAAGTATTGCAAGCCCCAAACTTTATCTTTTTTGGCGGGACACACTAAAGTCTCATCCTTCCAATCTAAGACCCTTTGGTATATATACACTTTCCTCACTTATTATTTCACCATTAGGGGCCAAAGCAATGAGGCATTTCTTTTGATGACCTCTTCATTCTCCATTGTATGGTGGATGATGACCCTCTTGCTTTGTGACATTTTCTTCAATGGAGGTTGTGGCTTGTTAGTGATTGTGTTTCAGGCTTCATTTGCATAGGAGGTATTGTCACTAAGTTTGCTTAATATTTTCAAATTAACCTCTTTAATCTTGATTCCTTCCCTCCCGTTTTACTTGATGACACCTTCATAAAAAATTCCAAATAATTCATACGTGTTCAAAATAAGTAGGTTTGGAAAAGTGATGCTCCGCAAGAAGGGGGTGGAAGAGGTGATGAGATGGATAAACTCCTTCGCCAAATTAAAGAGTTTAAAGCACAAGAGGGTGGTGAAGGTGCTCGATGGAATGAACAATTTCACCCCTGAACTTTACTCAATTATTCTATGTCACCTATCAACTTTTATTTTGTTGAATTTCACCTCTTAACTTCTATTTTTCATCTATTTAGCCTATATAACTTATATTTTTCACTAATTTCACCTCTTAATCTCTAGGGCACATACACTATTAATTAATGTTAATTGATATGCGTAAAATTCTAATAAATAATGTTAATATAAAATTATATTAATAAAGATTAGTAGAAATAATATTTACTTTAAAATTATCAATACTAATAAGAGATGTTAATTATTGATACTCAAAGCATCTCCAACCAAGCACCAATTCTCACCAACCCATCACCAAAAGAATAGTAGCAATGCATAACTGCATTGTAACTATTCACAAACGTAAAATGGGTTTATTATTATTATTTTAAATAAACCTTAAAAACTCAGTTGTAATCAATTTAAATGAGTATTAGATTGGTCGTGGGTTTACAAAATCCTAAGTAAAGATAAGTCAGGTGAAGATATAAATGCAATTGAGGAACTGAACTTCTTACATAACTTATGTCAATTTTTCTTTTCTTTTAGCTTTTTATTTTTTCTTTGTTTTTTAATCTCTTCAATTTCTACAAAAATATTAATTAGCTTTATTCATCCCCTCTGGGCCCTTTAAGGTACTTACATTTCATTTGGAAATGAATTCCAAATGGAATTCATTTGCAAATGAATTTTTATTAATGAAGTGTGTTTGGTTTAAATGAATAATTTATAAATTTTATTTGAAATGAATTTCATATTTTGTTATATTGTGTTTGGTATAAATCTTAAATTCATGTTTTTGTCAAATATACCTTTTTAAATATATAGATGCTTTTGAAAATAAAAGTAATGAGGGGTATTTTAGTCATTTAAAAATATAGACTTAAATTTTGTGGAATTCATTTGGAATTCCAACCATTTTGATAGAATTTGGTTTAGTTATAATCAATTCCACAAATTTAAAATTTTGGATTGCAAATGAATTCCACACAAAATTCATTTAAACCAAACATACATTATTTGGATTTGCAAATGAATTCCATAAAATTTTGTAAAATTCATTTATACTAAACACACTCTTAAAGTACTTTATGTTGAATTTCAAGAGACTTCAAATCTTAATGACTTTTTTTATATCTAATAAACACACTTGAAAGCAAACATTAGCAGCTTCAAATCATTTGTTAAAGTCAAAATTTTAGATTTATTATGTAAATGATCAATATAATTTTTAGTAAGGTATAATAATAATAATAATAATAATAATAAAATAATCATTTAGTTTTTTAATCAATTAATTTTTATAAAAATTCACAATTTAATAAAAAAATAACAAACTAACAGTCAAGGAATTAAAATGTTATATTTTAAAAGAGCAGGTGACAGACATATAAATTATACAGTCCTCACACCCGCAAATTATATCATGGACCCCTGTCCATGATACAATATGGACCAAGATTCCCTCCCATGTGTGAACATTTTTTTTAACGCTTTTGTTTTTTTTTTAACGCAAAACGCAGTTAGTAGCGTGTTCCTCTAATCTTCATGATAGACTTATGATCCCGCAGATGCTCCGATGGCATGCTTGAATCTCCTTCACAGCTTCCAGTATATAACCATTAGAAGAAACAGGCAAAACGGGACCACCGACAAAAACGGCTTCAAAAGGTTATGCATCACGATGATCAATCCTCTGCGGAGTCTGTCGATGCCTGGAATCATTAAGAGGAGGACGATGATTGCTTTTGCTCTTGATGCGTACCCTAAAACAACCCATTCAAGCGCCATGATTCCGAAAAAATTAGGGAAAATTGAAAACCTAGATCTAAGTTCTTTCTGACCGATTCGGTGTTTGCGCTTTTCTTCGAGAGTAAGTGGAGGATTGCGTGTTTGGTTATATTGCAATGAAAAGAATTCGCTTTTTTATACTGCTTGACTTCTGCTTTACTTGCTTCTTTACCGAGTTAAATTATCATAGCTATAATCCAACCCAACTGAGAAAGAATTAGCTGGTAAACATGGAACTCAAATCCCATTACAGGCAAGGCACCATATAGATAAAAGAGTTTCGAGCAGAGCCTCTTATTTAGTTAGTTCAATTTTGAGAGGACACAATTCTCTGTATTCAATTCTTAGGATTTCTTTTGTAAAGAAAATATATATATATATATATATATATATGATTTTTGTGATTTGTGTTCAGCTATTGAACATTGTCAATCATTGCTTCAGGAGATTTGCAGCTTTAAGCTTTGAGCCATGGAAGTTTTGTTCTTTCCATTTGAATTTGACATTTTAATGATTTTTGAGGCCTAGGGATGAAATACAGGCAAACTTGATCTATATAGTCATATATTCCAATGTAACTACCATATGATCTTAGCAATGCTATGGTTGCTCTTGGTGGTAGTACAACTTATATTACAATTTGCTTCCTTCTGTCTTCGTCTTGTTTGTGAAGATACATTGCCAGATTCATGCTTCTCTGCCTCTTCACATGAATCATATTTACGTCCCATTGAATCAGACTTAGATTCATTAGTTATAATGTAAAAGTTCATTTGTAATTAGCTGGAAGTTCATCATAATTTTAATGTATTTGTTTGTTAAATTCATTTGTTTAGTTTTTCTATCTAATGAATCTACATATTTTATGTTATGAACCTACATTTTTTAAGCAATAAACCTACAGTATTTAAATAAAATAAAAATACAAATAAAACTCTATTTATTATAATTAAAAAATAAAAAATTAAATAATTTTTTAATGAATAAAAATTTAATTTTGACTAAAATCATGAATAAAAAATTAAATTCAACCACTGTAATTAATAAAATAAAAAGGAAAAAAACAAATTTTTAATAAATAAAAAATATTGTTTTAATTTCTTAATGAGATTGAAAGTGAACATGCAGGTAAAGTTGAATGAACATGCATGTGAAGGCGAATGAATATGCAGATGAAGGTGAATAAACATGCAGGTGAAAACTTACAAGTTCATTGATCTTCACCTGTAGGTTCAATGAATTTACAAGTAAAAGTTAATGAATATGCATTTTTTAAGTAAGAACCCTACATATTTTATCTTATGAATAATACATTATTTAAGTAATGAACCTATATTATTTAACTAAAAATAAAAATACAATTAAAAAATATAAATAAAAGTTTATTTATTATAATTAAAAAATAAATAATAAATAATTTTTAATGAATAAAAATTTTATTTTGACTAAAATCATGAATAAAAAATTATATTCAACCACTGTAATTAATAAAATAAAAAATAATAATTTTTTATAAATAAAAAAACTTTCTTCATTTCTATTAATTTTTAAAAAATAAGTAGAATAAAAATAAAAATAAAAATTACAAACAGTTGCAGCTGGTATAAGGATATATTTATTGGGTGGTAACAAAACTTTGAACATTCCCAAGGTTCAGCACCCATAAAAATATAATAATAAACTGGAAAACAAAATTCTAAGATGGAGGAGGGTTGGATGCTGGCTTTCTGCACTTTATTATAGACCCGTGTATCATTGATTGCTGGTTCACACGTGTGTGATGGAGTGGTCCATATTATATCAGACACAGGGGTCCATGATGTAACAATTGCCTCACACCACCTCCAGAAAAAGAACGCGAAAAAAAAAAAAAAGAAAAAAGGCAACAAATCATTGGCTGAAACATGAAAATTGACGTGTCAAATGAAATATGTATTATAATAAAAAATGAAATGCCATAATTACCCTTTGGTTTAAACAAACTTCAACGCATTCCGAAAATACCAGGGAGCTGAGACCACTCGCTCCATTCTTCTTCTTTGAACTCTATCAACGCAGACGACATCAAAAGAACAAGCAAAATGCATCGTCGTTTAACAATATGCAGACTAACACTCTCTCTTCTGGTCCTCTCTCTCTTCCCTCTTTCTCTCACCGCTCGCCCTTACGTTCTTATACTCTCTCAAGAAGATCTCAAAGACGCTTCCTCCACCGATGACTCATCGGCTGCCTCCTCCGCTGATTCACCTCCAGAGTGGGATGAGTTCGGCGATGCCGATTCCAAGCCAGAACACGAACTCGACCCTGGCTCATGGCGCCCAATTTTCGAACCGGATTCTTCTTCCGGACCTAACATCGCCGCCGACGAGGATCAGGAGATGGCGGATTATTACTCTGGAGTAGAGAAGATGTTGTCGGCGGTGAGTAACGGAGAGGTGAGGTTGATGGAGGAAGCAGCGGCGGAGATCAAGAGTGCAGGGGTGAGTGGGAATCCTCACGCGCAGTCAGTTTTAGGGTTTTTGCACGGATTAGGGCAAATGAAGGAGAGAGATAAGGCGAAGGCTTTCTTGTATCATAAATTTGCTGCTGAAGGAGGTAATATGCAGTCCAAGATGGCTCTCGCTTACACCTATTTTCGTCAAGACGTGAGTTTTTTTTTTATTCTTTTTCACTATTATTGTGTTTATAGGCTGTAGTGGAAGATATTTTGTATTATGATTACATTATACATAGTTATATATCGGGGTTTTGTTTGCAATGTAGTGAATAACCTCACGAAAATTCTTTTTTTTTTTTTCCTGGGCTTATGAGTCAGCAAGGAGAGATTGTCTTTATTTGGGACAACAGTCTAACTTGATAGTGCTTGAATTGGCGTAAATGAGCTCAAACATTCGAATTTTCATGTTATGTCAGGAATATTTCAAGCTTTGGTTATTTTTTACAAAATAATTAGTAGAAAATGCTGTTTCTTATTCTTTTTGTTATATTGGCTAGCGGCTCTCAAATTGTTAAATTTGTTAATATGAAACAAATTGCACTTTGATTTTGTAAATCCCCTGCAGAAGAAAATAGTTTTCAAGCATGTATATAAGTTCTAGTCCAAGCCGTTGTGGTTAAAGACAAAGTTCGCTTTTGTTTTTCTTCTTGTTCTTCTAGTTTGATTCGCTGCTTATTTTGTTGTTTGTTTTTTCAGATGTATGATGAAGCTGTTAAATTGTATGCGGAGTTAGCTGAAGTTGCTGTGAATAGTTTTTTGATCTCCAAGGATTCGCCTGTTATTGAACCTGTTAGGATTCATAATGGAGCCGAGGAGAATAAGGAGGCTTTGAGGAAGTCTCGAGGGGAAGAGGATGAAGACTTCCAGATTTTGGAATATCAGGCCCAGAAGGGGAATGCTGCAGCCATGTATAAAATAGGTCTATTTTACTACTTTGGATTGAGAGGATTAAGGCGTGACCACGCGAAGGCATTGTCATGGTTCTCGAAGGCTGTAAAGAAGGGGGAGCCTAGATCAATGGAACTTCTGGGTGAGATATATGCAAGGGGAGCTGGAGTTGAAAGGAACTATACTAAAGCATTAGAATGGCTTACACTTGCTTCAAAGCAGCATTACTCAGCTTATAATGGCATGGGATATTTATATGTCAAGGGTTATGGAGTGGAAAAGAAGAACTACACCAAAGTAAGCTTCATTTTACTAACAACATTTATCTGATTTGAAGCTTTTTATGTTATTATTAATTGGGTCTAGCCTAATGTTATTCTGAACATCTCTATGATGAATTAGTTGCTGTTTAGAAATCCTTGACCGTATTGCAGAGTTAGAAAGGGGAATCCTTTGAAAAATATGATGGAGAGTTAAGAAATTGGTCCTTTATTTTTTAGGGTTTCTGTCAAAATTGATGTTTTTGTGTATTGTTTTATCAATCCTATAATTTTACTGCAATCATATCACTAATTATTTTGTTTGAAAAGAATTTTGGCATGAATATCTATCTATGGATCTGTAACTCCTCAAAAGGTTTGTGTGTGTAGTAATAATAATAATAATTTGAAATAAGGCTTGATTCAATTGTTTGTACTTTTTTTTGTTTTTACCATTATGTGATGCAATGGTGAGGCTTGTCAAAACTAGGAGCATATTGTGATTTTTGCTTGGCTGTTTTAAATAAGTGCTGATATGTGGCATGTAGTTGGGTTTTGAAAAGGTTATTTCAGATGATCATCACAAGCCATTTCCATTTATTGCAGGCAAAAGAATACTTTGAGAAGGCTGCTGAAAACGAGGAGGCTGGTGGACACTACAATCTAGGAGTAATGTATCTTAAGGGGATTGGGGTAAAGAGGGATGTAAAGTTGGCGTGCGGGTTTTTTATCAGGGCTGCTAATGCAGGTCAACCAAAGGCATTTTACCAGCTAGCAAAGATGTTCCAAACAGGTGTGGGACTTAAGAAGGACCCCACTATGGTAAATCCCAGTTGTTTTGTTTCACTTTTTTTTTTCCACTTTTTCTCTTCCATTTCAAACTTATATCCTTCTATTCAGCTTTTCCCCTTTCCTCATTGATTTGGTAATTAGCATGTCTTATAGTTCAATATTCTTCCCCTAATTGCTCTTAGACCACCTGGGTGATGGATTAACCTAATAACCTTGATGGAAGCTTGGATTGTGTTTGATCTAAAGCATGCAATTGATGTCATGTCCTGTGATATGACATCTGTATTATTTGAATAGAAAGTACAAAAAAAAAAAAATAAAACACTTATATGGTCCTTGTAAACCAAACAAGGTCACAGACACTTTGACCATATTGGTTTTATGTATCCCTCTCTTTTTCTGTATAGGTTTAAAGAAAATGGCGAGTATATTAGATGCTTGACCCGGAGAATGATAATTATGGAAAATCAAGCAGGGTAGGAGAAGGAGTACTTTCTTGTTTCAGGTGGATGTACCTTCTTCTTTAGGGTTGCAGATTTTGGATCATCAAAAAAAATATAATTTACTTTTCAGCTTAAGCTAAAATCTTACCTCTCCAATTCAAACCAAAGGAATATTTGATTTAAGATGGCATTAGTTGGATATATCAATAGCCATGGATGTAATTCTGATGTAGTTTGGCTTTGTTTTAAGCTTCTGTACACAAACTCCAAGATGTTAGAATATCGACTTTGTTAACCTAAAAAGAGTTTTAGAAAGAAGTTGTGTCTTAAAGTGTTGGATTTGGAGTTTGGTTATGAGTAGTGGATGATGGTTTTGTTTATTGCCATTGGTGGAATTCTGAGGGAGTTTGCCATTGCTTTTGTGCTTCTGTACTGGATGCAAACTCCAATATGTTAAAAAGGGCAACTTCTGCCAAAACCTAAAGAAAGAAGCTTTGGAAAGTTTTTAAAGTAGCTTTAGAATTTTTTCTTACCATCTTGGTGTTTGTGTACAGAAGGCTAAAAGCAATGCCAATCTGGGCCTCTGTTTTACTGCATGGTTGCAAAATTCAAACTTGGGTCTGTATCATAATTACTTTATTTGACAATGGACATGCATGTTGATTTGTGGAAATTGTAGATACCAGATGTTATGTTCACCAGTCCTTGGAGCTTTATGAATTTCACTCGATGTCGTATAGTTACAAAATGGCTGGCATTTGGCAATTTTGCATCACATATCTTAGCTCGATTTTCTTCATTCTAGGCCACTGCATTATATAAACTAGTTGCAGAACGGGGACCATGGAGCACCTTGTCTAGATGGGCACTGGAATCATACTTAAAAGGTGATGTGGGCAAGGCATTCCTGTTATATTCAAGGATGGCTGAGATGGGATATGAAATTGCTCAGAGTAATGCTGCATGGATTCTTGACAAGTATGGAGAGCATAGCATGTGCATGGGGGAATCTGGATTTTGTACAGATGCAGAAAGACACCAGCGTGCACATTCTTTGTGGTGGCAGGCTTCTGAGCAGGGTAATGAACATGCTGCTTTGCTGATTGGTGATGCATATTATTATGGTCGGGTATGTTTTTCTAGTCTGACTGTGAAACCCCTTTGGATACTTTAGCTTCGGGATCTATGCAACTCAATTCCTATATTCTGATCTCTTTATCATATTCTCCTTGTTCTTTTTTTTTTTCTTAGGGTACTGAGAGGGACTATGATCGTGCTGCAGAGGCTTATATGCATGCTAAATCTCAATCTAATGCTCAAGCCATGTTCAACCTCGGGTACATGCATGAACATGGTCAAGGACTTCCATTTGATCTCCATCTTGCTAAGCGGTACTATGATCAAGCATTGGAGAATGATCCTGCAGCAAAGTTGCCTGTTACACTGGCCCTTACTAGCTTGTGGGTACGGAGGAACTATGCAGACAGTTTCCTAGTGAGTTGCTTCATTTATTCTCTTTCCTCCTTTAAGTGTCAGTATCAAGTTTAGGCAACAGACTTATTTTCCATACATGAGAATGCCTGTAGTGAATGATCATTTGACGTTTCTTTCATGCACTATTAAAAAACAGTGCATTTTTTCAACCTGGCTAGTACCTTCACAAAAACTAAGTTAATAGGGCGGCGTTAATGAGATTAATAATGGCCTGATGGCAATATTCATTTTCATGCGATTGGCTAGTCATATCATTAGTAGTTTATATATCTGCCTGCTTGCCAATTAATAGGAAATTCCTAGGTTCTTAGTTCCTATGGGGTTTCTGATTTCAGATCCATGAAGTATCTTTTTTGTTTGTTAGCCCATTGAGTTCTTATACTTACACCTGCACTTAATTTGGACGGGAGGGAGGGAGATTAACTTTATTATTAAGCCTTAAATAAAAAATCATGTGTACTGAAAATTTAAACAGATAATGAATTTAATAAAAATAATTAAATATGGAACAAAAAATTATTTTTAATATCTAATAAATTTTTGAAATAAAAGATTTTTAATTTTAATTTTTAATATTTTGTAAAAAAGAAAAGAAAATAATAAAATAAAACAAAGTATGATAGGTGGGTACTAATGAGACGTGTAAAAGAAAACAACAAACACTTTGCAGCCCATTTTGACCCTACTATCTTTTTTTCCTTCGAAGATCGATTACTAACAGGAAATCAAAAATTAAAAGAGCAGCTCTTTTTTTTTTTTTCTTCCATGGTTTTGCTCACCACAAGTACAGCCGTATCACCCTCCTTTCTGGGCAATATACTCGATACATCCGATACTTTGCCAAATCCTTAGCTAATCTCCAATTCCCATCCCATATCACCTATATCTTGCATTGGTACCCCCAAATTGCATGATGAAACAGTCCCAATACTTTATCGGCTGTTATTTAAAACCATGCTCCTAGATTTAATTGCATTCTGTTGTAAATATTGTCCTTAAATTTTTTTTACTGATCAAACCCATGATGCTTTTGTTCTTAAATTAGGTTGACATGATTGATTCACTGCCTGGAGTCTATCCAAAAGTTGAAGCATGGGTGGAGAATGTGATCATGGAGGAAGGAAATGCCACAATACTAACCCTTTTTGTCTGTCTCCTTACGGTGCTTTACCTTCGTGAGAGGCAACGCAGGCATGCTGGTGGTGTTGGGGAGGCTGCTGGGCCGCAGCAACCACTTGAGCATGCTGCCCCTTTACGTATTTGATTGGCAGCAATGATGTTCTACAGGAACACTAAAAGTTTTTCTGTGCTCCAAATTTGTCAAAAAGGTAAAATTTTTAATTTGTAATGGCAATATGATGTACAGGCCAACATTCGAGTGGCAAACAGTTGCTTTGTTTTTCAGGCATGCATAACACCCATTAGAATGACTGGAGTGAAGCAGAAATAAGACAGCATTTTTACCTTGTGTCAGGGAAGAATATTGTATGTAATGCATACTGATCTGTGAATTCCAGATTAGTTACAAGATAGAAACGTGACAATGGATGCCCCATTTATCAATTTACCTATACTAGGATACTTGTTGGTTTTGAGGCTGCAGGGACCAAATTGCTCTGTTGATTATCAAGTTCTGATTTAACGAGGCATAGATAGATTCTACACGATATATGTCATGTTCATTATTGCTATAAACTGATGTCTTCAAATCATCACAAATTTCTGGGCCTTCTCATAGCTTTATATATATCGTCTGATGTCTTTATTCTTTTTCAGTTGTTTTTATTTTGGAAAACTACATATAAACAGCTCAGTGGTTTTGTCAAGAGGAGTTTTTTTTTTTTTTTTTTTTTTTTTTTTTTTTTTTTTTTTTTAAATAAAAAATGGTCTGGTAGCAAGGGGGACGATTCACTGAATTACAACACAAAGGAAGAACCCGGCGAGCAAGATTTATATTTGTAGCACGCATAAGCAACTTGTAATTATCTTTTGATTATTTAACTATCTTGAAGTGCCTTTAAACTGCCTAATTAAAATCTATTTTATTGCACGAACATAAATGAAAAAATTAAAAAAAAAAAAGGTATTCTCGGACTGAAAGAAGAAAAAACAATTAAGTATAAAAAGTACATTTTTTTGGTTATTGGTTTGATTTTATTTTGATATTTAAGGGTATTTGATTTTATTTTACTTATATTCTATTACCTTATTAATTAATATCATCAAAAGCTAAAAAGCTAATTTCAAAGTAGTTTCTTATATATGTATTTAAAAAAAAAAGCTACACCTTTTATCTGTCAAAGTATCTTTTCTAAGAGAGTAATTAATTTATATATTTCATAATATATCTAATAGATTATTTATTAAAAATAATATTAATTGAGCTCATATTTCAACCTTTGATTATTCTTTATAAACAAGTAATGCAGGGATATATCAGGGAAAGAAGAAATAGAATTTATTATTTCAACTATACTAACCTGATTTTCTTAAACTATGCGAAAATAGAAGTGTAGGCTATTATTTAATTTTTTTTTTTTTTGCTAGGGAGTGAATATAAATTAATTGAACATTTATTTTTCATTTTTGACTAAAGCTTTTAATTTCTTGACTTTTGCCTCTTTTTGCAAATTAGTTTTAATTATGCCTAATTGGTCAAAATTCACAAAAATAATGAAATTATGTTGGATATCTTGATAAAAACTATAAAATAGTTTCTCTTTTCTACACCAACAAAAGAAAGCACACAAATGCATCTTCTCTTCAAATGTACCCTCTGCGCATCCTGCGGAGTCAAAGTGAAAACTCGAGCCTGTCCGCAGCCTGCTTGCTGAGAAGTGGACGGCTGCATGAAGTCTCTACCACTAGGTCTCCCTACTGAACCTCGCCCTGCTGGCCCATAAACTGAGTCTGTCTATGCTGTGGATACATGGGAGCTCTATACTGCTGTGGCATCTGGTGAAACGGCTGAGCCACTGATGATGAAGATCCCTGGGCATATTGTGTCCGATAACCTGTATTAGGACAAGCTCCAGTGAGATGTCCTACCTGCCCGCATCTGAAACAAGCCCAGTCAACAAATGGCACGGTCCCTGATGCACTCGGCCACAACTGGGACAAGCACTAGCCCCAGACCCTGTAATGCCATGTCCGGAGCTCTGTCTGCTACTGCTGCTGCTACTAACCCCAGAATCAAATCTGGAACCTTTTCCACTCCTACGGTTAGTAGCATAACCATGTCGGCCAACTCTGTGGGTCCCGGACCTCCTACCCTGCTGGGAAGTACCAATCTGTACACCTGCACTACCGAGTTGAAACACTGGCTAGTGAATAC
>CATIWK010569098.1:0-11070 GCA_949634005.1 Mallotus japonicus
CATTAGAATGCACAAAAAAATAAAAAATAAAAAAAATTAAGATTAAAACAAAGAGGAGAACACACACCTTGGCAGGGGCAGCAGCTTAAGCTAGAGTAGCAGCAACCTTACCACCAGTTCTCACGCCAACAACTTCTCTAGGAAAGCTATAAAAGTAACCAAATTGAATCAAATCAATCCAAAAAGAAAAAAAAAAAAAACCATAAAAATGACCAAGACAAAGAAACACGAATGTATAAGCTATTTGGTGAAAGATACACCAGTAAAATTTAATTTTTCTCTTCCCTTACTCATAAGAAAGTAAAATACCTTTTACTTGCCATTACAGTTAGTCTTTAGATAAAATTAGTGATCTTATTCTATCTGTAATGCAAATAGAACTAAAGTCCTAAGGGTTCTTTCTTCAGGGAAATTTTTTTTTTTTTTGGAACTCTCGAGCTCAATGGATGGCTATTTCATGTACTCTGTAACATCATATACGGTAGAAACATAATAACAAAAGTAAGCCGAGCAGCCATAGTAACGGATTTGATAAGGCCCTTTTATTTTTAGGAAAAGCCCGTCTACTAAAATCTCCAAACCTACGATGAGTCTGGCCGCCCAAACGTGAATTATTGACCTTAACTTTTCCTAATTATTAAAGCAACAGTGATGTGTTTGTAGATCAGCAGTAAAGAAGCATATACGGATTTGCATTTAATAAATACATTACTGCTGCTTTAATAATTAGGAATTCCTATACATTCGGAAACAGTGCTGAATCACAGAAGTAAAATACATAAAATATACAATCAAACTGCTTTTAGAAGATAGCATCAAATACATCAAGTTACGAAGTTATGCCACCATTAGTAGAAGTTGGTGGACCTCCATGTTTACAAACTGCTTCTCAAATTGATCCATTGTCTCTGACATCTTCTGTAAATTACCTGTGGCCAACAAAAAAAAAAAAAAAAAATCACTATGACCACTCTAAAACAAACCTATAGACTATGATCACAAAATTCAGCACAAAAGAATTGCCTCCTTGTCTCTTAAAAAAATGTCAGGGAAAAAAATGCGCACCAAGAATTGAAGCGAGGGATTTCATGCATCACAATCTCACACTCAAAGCCAAAGAGTCAACAATATAACCAAGAAGCAAACACTTAAAACTAAGCTTTTGTCCTGATTTGCTAAATATGCAGAGTTTAAGAAAAAATCTTTAGGCACAGGTTCTTCATCACGAATGACTACACCAAAGAATTAAATTCTTCATAATTAATTGAGTACTTTCTCATAAAACTACCCTTACCTCCAATTCTCACTCCAACAGCTTCTCTAGGAACACAACTTACACTGCAATGAAAGCATCGTTATCATTGTCAAAGTAGCAAACCATATAGCATTAGCACGAAAAAATAAAAATAAAATAAAATTACCAGTATACATTATCATTAATATGATCAAATATTAAATTGAAAAAACCACCAAAGATCATCGACGGTCAATAAAAAAAGTCAAGAATGTTGAATGAATTACAGAAACTTAGTCTCCAAACACAGCAGATTATCAATGTTAAAATATCACTGCATATACAAAACTGTAAACTTTGGTAAGGTACAACTCTGGACCAAAGTAATCTAAATCAAAAACTGACGTCAATAACCAATTCATCGTAGAGAGTCACATTCATCAAAGCATTCAGATATTCAATCTTTTAAAAAATATAACAATTCACTTCTCATTTTTTTAAAAACTCACAGTTGCTAGAATTCAGTTTTTGCAATTTTTAACAGCATTTCCAAAGAATTAAATCATGTCAAAAAATTGACATGATTTTTTATTTTTTCCAGGAATTCAAGTCTTAAACACTATTAATAACTCACTCTATATCTCAAAAAAGAAAACACACAATTAGCATCTAAATACAGAAACAACGCAAATAACCACCAAAAAATATCTTATCAGATGAATTATACTCAAATTCTCCATTATCTGTGTCAAAAACAACCCTAGAAACTAAAACCAAACCAAACGCATAAAACATAGCGTATATTTCAATGAACAGATTTTTTTTTTTTGAAAGTTAAACGAAATATAGGAGGCATCTATTTATTTGGTAATGTATCCAGGAAAGTTATAAAAGTAACCAAATTCAACCAAAAAAAAAAAACCCACAAAAATGAACAGAAAAAGCATGTATAAATATAGCAAGAATTGCAATTTAAGCCCAGGAGGAACAGATAAACAGAAAAAGAAGATGGAATTCATTAAGGTTCTTCTGAAGATTTTGAGGAATAGGGCAACAGAAAAGAAGATAGAATTCACTATGGGATGGAGAGAAATATATATATATATATATATATATATATATATATATATATATATTGGGGTTCTTTTCAAGATTTTGAGGAAACATGATGAACACAAAAGAAGATGAAAATAAGAAAAATTAAGGAAAAATTACACAATGCAAACTTTTCAGCTTGAGATAATGAATTCATAGGTCCTATAAGTTTTTGAAATTTGTAATCAAGTCCTAAAAAAATATTTTTTTAATTGAGTCCTAAAAGTCTATAAGTTGTTGCACGTTAGTCCTTCTTAGTTAAAGTTAACAGATACGTATGAAGTGGCAATTTTTTATTCCTTTTCTTTGCCACGCATTTAACCTCAGGTTAGGTGTGCTGCAATGTCAGCAATCCACCAGAACTCCAAAAAAAGGAGGGAAACACATTGGAGGGCGTTGGTTTTTGGGGGAAATGGGGATGTCCCTAAAAAATAGTCTTTCTTCTCACTGTTTTTCCTAAAAGAAAAAACGCAGACATCTGTGAGAGAAGAAGAAGACATGTTCTGTGATTGTGGGAGAAGAATTGTATTAAGAACAACTTGGACCAACACAAATCCAGGAAGAAGATTCTTGACATGTGATAGAAGCATGGTAAGGTTGGTTTTTTTTTTTTTTTTAATTCTGATTATCAATGGGTTTTTGCCTATGATTTTTTTTTTTGGTTTTTCTTTGAATGATTGTAGAATGGCGTGAGATGTGAATTTTTCTAGTGGATTGATCCACCAATGTGCAGTAGAGCAAAGCAAATAATTCATGGCTTACTGAGGAGATTTTCGGAATATAAAGATGAGAATAAGAGGCTACAAACAAGAAATAAGAAGTTGATGAAGTGGTGTGTAATGTCTTGGATGATTACAGTCAACCTTTATTTATGCAAGTGAGTTTGGATGGAGATGTTTTGAGGAAGTAAGGGCAGAATATGTAGTTGTTTTATGGATGGAGGATAGACTATGCTAATATTTAATAGTTTATGTAAATTTCAGCATGTAATTTCATGGAGTTGGATTAATGAAAGATTTTAGGATTAATGAAAGATTTTATTTGAGTTGATATTTTTTGTGTTGAATAAAATAACAAAATTTCAATTAAAAGAACCAACCTAATGAACACAATTTCTAAATATCATCGGCACCATAATTTTGAAATAAATTTATCACCAACAAAAGTTAATAAGCCAAAAAAAGCAAGCGTCCATTTTTACAAATTATAGAGTTTTATAGAAAAGATAGCACCTGCATCTATATATCTATACAGATTACTATGACTGTGCATATACATGCACAAGTCCAAAAAATGATTGCTATAGTTTATGCTCTCCCAAAAAATATCAGCATCAATCCTAATCAGCCCCCAAAATATGAACACTATCCAAAAAAATGTACAAGTATCATTAAGCCTAATTAGTTCTTCTTTACTGTGGATTATTGAGTCTGGTTATAAGTATCGACTTTTGTAACTGTTGCATCTTCAACTGCTTCAACTGCTGCACCCTGAGCTTCCTGATTTGTTCCAAAAGAAAGTGCTCTAACTGCACTTAGAGTGTGAATAATCTGTCCATGCCATAGCATTTTATTTGAGGCTAATTCAGACCTGTAGTTGATGTACTGCTCAAACCTTATTCCAGGCTATAAAAGATACACAAACTGATTATTTACACCATGAAGATATACACATATTGCTACGAGAAACACTCAAATTCAGTTCATACACATCTACCTTTGTTTAAATGGCTACTTACACATCTACCTTTGTTTAAATGGCTACTTACATTTAGAATGCAGAATTGAGATTTGGTAGACTGTACAACCCAACTCCTTCTTGCTTCTTTGATTTCTTATGTCTTTGGTAAGCATTATCAATTGACTTATACAGTTCTGAAGACTTCCTTTTCTGATTCCTCAAATCCAGCTTGTTTCTATCCAACTTATTTCTATCCTCCCCTGGTAGCCTTTCAATAATTCTGATCCCTCTTGATCTAAATTGTTTGATAGTTTCCTTTTCTTTCTCAATTGCTTTCCCTTTGGAGGCAGAATGCCAAGAAAATTACATCACAAATTAAAGCTTAATTGTAAAAAAAATGAAACCAACCAACCAAAAAGTCTAATTTCTGTACCTGATTCTGAATAGTGGGTTTAGTATTTCTCCTCACAGGTAATTTATTAACTCTGCTTTCCATTTTTTTACTGGACTTGATGATGGAACATCTTCAGCATGTGTCCTAATCTCTTCATTCACCTCAACAAAACACAAATGCATAAAAAAAATCACAAAATGAAATTGAAAACTACATAAACAAAATCTAAACTCTGGTTAAATCATACCTTTGGTATTGATTGCTCAACCTTTTTTCTAATTGGACACTTCACTTTGTTATGCCCTTTGCCAAAGCAGTATTGGCATGTCATTTCTCTACCAGTTTTGTTCAGTCTCTGTCCACTTCCTTTCTCATGTTCTTCCTTTCTTCTGAGCATCTTAAGTCTACCTAGCATCTTTTTGAAGGGTGGAGGGGTAATGGGTGGTTCAAGACTAATGGGCCATAATTTTTCACCAGCTATGGGTGTCATCATGTAGCTATAAGATCTAAGATACATCTCCTTACTATACCAATATGACACATAATCTTCAGGTTGTTCTTGTCTGTCATAAATTGCACAAATTGCATGACAGCAAGGTATGCCACTCAATTCCCATGAACCACAAATACAACTTTTATTTTCTAAGTTAACAACATAACTATCTCCATAGTAAATTATTTCATACCTTGCTGCCCCATTCCAAATGATTGAACACTTCCAACTTTCTTCTTTGTTTAGGTGTAATTTCTTTCTAATTCTTGGACCTAATTTACCCATCCAACTATCACACAAGTTCTTATTAGAAGGCAGCCTTTTCATAACTAATTTCCTAATTTCTTCTAAACATGAAATTATATTCATTGTTCTTGTAGGCACTATCCTACCATTAAACGCTTCACATAAGTTGTTATCAGTCAACTCACACTATGTTTGCCTTTCAAAAAAGGCTCTGCACTAGAATTGAGGCTGATGTTTCATCATGTCATCATGTGCCTCTTGGGATAGTTTAGCCATTACATCTATGTGTTTCTTGAAGTCAGATTTTTTAGTTGCAAAAACACACATCCAATAAAGTTTTTCATGATCGATGCTCCTATGCTTTTTTAGCCAATTGGCATTAAGGTGCCTTGCACACCATTATCCTCACTGCATTCCAAAATAACAGTATTGCCTTCATTTGAGTTCCTAAGCTCCATCACATAACTCCAAAGCTTGCTGAACTCCTCTTTAGCATTTCCCTTCACTTTTTTTTTATCAAAACTCTCTTCGCTCTCCAGCACTATGATATGTTTACCTCAAGTTTCAATTCACTTTTAACTAATTGTTACAATTCAGGTAGTTTAAGACTTGGGATGCTATGAAACTTTTATAATAAATAATCTGCAAGCCAGTAGAAACTTAACCTCCTACTATAGTTCACTAAGCTACAAGCATGCACATCATTAAGGAAAATAATTTGAAATACTTTTATTTTTGGATCAAATGAACCTGAAATCTTCCAAGGGCATTTACCTTTCTTGCATTGCATCCTCACATATTGCTTGGTATTCTTTATAAATTTCAGTTGATGCCTTGTCTTTATCTCATCCTTCAATAATGCCTCTTTGAACTCAACTGCATCCCTAAATGTCATGCCAACTGAAAAGCTTGGAACAACTACCCTTGGATCGTATGTAGGGTATTTAGTTCTCCTTCTTCCACCAGTGATATTTGCCTCCTCATCAGTATCAATGTAGCTACAATTATTTGAGTCAACATACGATGTTTTTGTACTTAATTTTGATGATGTATTAACCCGCCCTTCCTTACTCTTATTCTTCCCTTTCTTGTTTCTTTTCCCTTTTGTAGCTTTTTTCCCTTTATTACCTTTTTGCCCTGTCTTCTTACCCATAGCCTGACCCAATGATTTCCCTTTCCTCTTATCCGTGTCTCCCTATTTACCTGCACCTTCACATACCCCTTCAACCTCACCAACAGAGTTCAAAGTCTCCTCGTTCTCAACCCTTGCTTCACCCTTACCAACTGATACGTTATTTAGCCCACACTATCTATAAGAACAACCATATTTAATTTTCTTCCCAATGGAATTCATAGCTTTAAGGTTGTCCCTAGCTCCCTTAAGTTCTTCTTCATCTGCATTAGATAAAAATTCAACTGCACCCTCATTGTATTGTTCATATTCCACATCCTCTTCACTAAGGGCAACATCAACCAATTCATTATCCCTTAATCCTTTTGCAATTCCAATACCAATCTCATTTTTCTTCAAAATTTCATCGTTTATCACATTATCATAATATAAAAAGAGGTCTTTTTTCTTTGGCCTTCCAATAGCTAGAAGACCCACCAACACCATCTTCATTATTAGCACAAATAACATAAACATCAACCTCTCTTTTATCATTTAATACAGACAACAGTTAATAAGTTGTTGCATCATTATGCACCAACTGTAAACTCTCACGAAAATGCACTCTACCCTTCTCTAGATCTCTAAAAAAGAGCTTAGCATTACCTTCCTGTCTGAGTTCAATTTTTGCATGCTCAAGAAGACACCAATAGCCCAAACAATCAGGATCAACGGCCTGATCAATAATGTCGCCCCCTTTATACCCATCTTCCATCAATTTTCCGCCATAATGCCACAGAATATATGTTTCCCTCATTTTCTATCACATTTATCATCAATAATAGCAAATGTGTAAGTAAAATGAATTGGGAAAAGAAAATATGAAAGTTTGAAGAACAATGAGCGAGAGGAGGAAGAAGAGAAATGATGAGAATTGTTCCTTCAATATGTAGTTGTTCAAATAAACCCTAGGATTTTTCCCTAAATTAAACCCTCAACTGTAATGGAAAGCTAATGTGGAAAGGTAGCTTACGTGGCCTACATGGGAAGCGTCTGACATGGAAAGTACAACTCACGTGTCTATATATGTTATTAATTTAGTGGGTTCCACTTGGCCACATTAGACATCTCTTTTTAATTTGACAGAGAAGGACTAACATGTAACGACTTAAATACTTTTAGGAGTCAATTAAAAAAATATTTTTGTAGGACTTGATTGCAAAATTTAATAACTTATAGGACTTATAAATTCATTATCCCTTTTAGTTTTTGCTATTTCGGTCGTTGGACTTTTTTTTTTTTTTTTTTTTATAATTGAGTGTTTGAACTCACTATTTTTTAGTCAATCAAATGGTTCTGACAGATTTATGTTGCCTGAAAACACAGTCAGCATAAATGGGTCCCACTTTTAAAGATGTACCCACCACATCATCGATCTCTTTAAGAAAACACCCACCACGTCATCACTCATCTTCCTCTCTCTCTCTCTCCTTCTTCTTCATTTTGTTTGTGTTGTTCTTCATCAAAAGATGCAGCAATGGACCTAAATCAGAGTTTTCTAGTTTGAATCCAAATCGGAGCTGATCAAATGTAAAGTTTTAAAAATAAGCAGGGGAGCTTACCATGAAAAAGAGCAGATAATTAAGCTACCAGCAGCCATGAAGTCGTAAACAAGCAGCTTCTCATCTTTAGAATAATAAAATGCTCTTAATGGAACTACATTATCGTGCTTAATCTTTCCTAATACTTCCATTTGCATTTCGAATTCTTTTTTACTGACGACCACATCTTTCAGTCTCTTGATAACCAGAGTGTTACCTTCTTTAAAAACAGCCTTATACAGAGTCCTTATACTTCCTTTCCCCAACACTTCTGCTGACGCTTTTAGCAAGTCCTCCACTATCGAATTCAACCCCAAAATTCACATTTTTTACAATAGGAAAGCATTGTCTTTATCCATATCTTGCAAACTAAAAACCTCTAAAGAAGTTCAAAATAAGGACAAGAATGTATCAAGAAATATTCTTTTATCAAATTCAACTCCACCTGTGTCAGAAGAGAGTGGTAATGTTGCTGTTGGCAGCAATTCTGAGGCTCAAGAGAAGGCTCCAAGAGGAAGTGGTACTGGTGGTGCTCCATTGGGTTTCTTGAAGAGATTGTCTATAAGGGTTTTGGTTGTTTTGTCTAATTTGCCTTTGGCTATTAGTGAAATGTTTGCTATTGTTGGGCTTATGGCTTTAGTTATTCTCGCACCACCACCACCACCAGCTGAAATCCAAGAATCACGTAGCTCTTCAAGGTTTTACCAAATTCCGCTCTCCATTTAATCATATTTAATCACAACACCTTTGTCTAATTTCAAATTATTGGTAAGTAACTCGATTTACAGGTCGTGAATTCGGTCAAACCGAGAGAGAATTTATGCAGGAGAGTTCTGCACTAGGCTTAAGTTCTATATCGGCTTATCCTCGTCAGAATTGAAAAGGTCGTGGATGGATTTAAAGAAGGATTTGAAGAGTGTGAAGATGATAGATTTGGCATCGGATCCTGGTTGGATAATGCCTTTTTTTTTAACTCAATCCATGGAGTTGGACTCTTAAAAAGTGGTGAGTTTAAATGAATTCTTGATTCTTGAATTCACAAGCAAGAATTCAAGACTCGAAGAGTGGTTAGTTTAGATGAGCTGTAGATTGTTGAAGGGTGAGAGCTTAATTGAATTGTTGAATTCAGTTTCGAGTATATGCATGGTTTGCGTGAAGGGGAAGGAGGAGAAGAAGAAAGGAGTGGTGATGTGGTGGGAGTTTTCTCAAAGAGATCGATGACGTTTAAAAGTGGGACCCATTTATACTGACTATGTTTTCAGGCAACATAAATCGGTCAGAACCACTTGATTAACCAAAAAAATAGTGAGTTCAAACACTCAATTGCAAAAAAAAAAAAAAAAGTCCAACCACTAAAATAGTAAAAACTGAAAAGTTCGCACACCATTTGTGCAATTTTTCCAAAAATTAATTAAGGGAAGATGAAATTCATTAAGGGATTCATTAAGGGACCGTCGGTTGCTCTCTTCCACTGGCAAAGAAGAAAACCTAATTCAGAGCTTCACACGTGTATTACAATTCTAGAGAGCCACATGTCAAAATTTGGGAGATCACTTGTGGAACCCAGCTTTATATATTTATATAGATATAGATATAGATATAGATATGGACTAGACATTAGCCCACATGATGTGCGGGAGAAATAAATAATTTAATTTATGCATATTTTTGAAAATGTTGAAATAAAGTTTCTAAAAAAACTATTTAAAATATTTTTCCTTAATAATTATTCATTTATTTTCAATTCTTAAAAATAAAGGTAAAAAGTAAAGATAGTGATAGTAAAATAATGAACGTAATATAGAATCTTAAGTATTAAAATAGATATTTATATAATGGTAATAGACGTAATAACTCTTTAACTATCTTAAAAACTAATGGGACATAAATATTTGCAATAATTTAAATGAACTAAATAGAAAATTAAGAATTTTTAATTTAATAAAATAAATAAAAATATTCGAACAATTTACACCATAAAATTAATGGAAAATGAATAGTTGGATAGTTGAAGATATGTATATTAATGACTTAAATAAATAGAAATTTAAAAGTTTTTAAATTGACTAAATAAATAGGAATTTAATATTTTTTAATCTAATAAAATAAAGGAATAATGAACTATATTTAATGGAAAAGATGAATAGTTGGTTAGTTGAAGTAAATGAATTAATAAAGATATGAGAATACCACTTATCAACATATTATTAACAAAGGGATTAAAATAATGAAGAGATTATGATATTAGTAGAAAAATAGGAAAGGTGAAAAAATTAGAAAATGGAGTCATTGAAGAGACAATGACATTAACGAAAAGAAAAGCAAAGGGCAAAGAAAAATTAAAAATTCTAATTACTTTAATTGAAGAAGTCATTTGACAACCTTTTACATTACATGAGACATTTATATTAGCATGGAAATGTCACTTGCCATATTTTTGTTAACTCATAGTTTAGAGCTGAACTTTATTATATTATATAGATATAAATTGGAGCATCATCTACTTCATGACAAAATTAAATATGTCATATAATGTAATAGAAAGTTATGAGTTCAACATATAAATAACATAAGAAATTATCAACAAATTATGAAGTACTTACACATTTTTGTTTTTTTATGTTAATGATAAAGTAAGAGGATATGAAGCCTTTAATCAACTTCATTCCCTCAACAACCTCTACCTCATTGTACAATATTTTTTCACCATGAAATAGTTAATTTTGAGATGGAAAATTAACATAGTGCTAAAAATATGAATAAAAATAAAAAAAATTATTTCATAACTTTAATATATCAACATATTATGATAAAGAAGAAAAATAGCTAAATAACATCTAATGATTAACTATAAATAAACTTAATATTTACCAAAATCATTTTTAACCACATAATTATCCTTTGAATAAAAAATTATAGAGTTAATTATACATATGTGTACAAAAGAAAGAGAAAGGGAAAGAAAATAGAGAATAAAGAACAAACATGATGTACTAAACTATTTTAAACTATAACTAATCATTTGAAAAAGAAAACATATAAAATTCTAGTACATAATATACCTTAAAATTTTTAAAATTGTATGAATCATTTAAATTAGTAAAAAAGAAAAGAAAAAAATCAGCCTCTAATTAAGTTAAATTAAATTCTAGTTACATATAAAGAAAAAGAAAAGATACTACCAAATTGAAGAATATATTAGATAAAAAAAAAACT
>CATIWK010569275.1:0-16573 GCA_949634005.1 Mallotus japonicus
AACCTTACAAACAAGAGTTTCTAGGCTCACTCTTAAACCAAATCCCAAGTGTTTTAATGGCTAAACACTTAAACCAATTCCTTTAGAATAGAATCTCACTTCCCTTTTTCTAAACCCAAAAAATAGAAGAATAAGAATATCTATTTTAACACTCACCAAACTCTCACAAGAGTTTATCAGATACAAGAATGAATTGAAAAGAATTTTGAGAGCTTTGATTGATGTTTAAGAGAATATGAATGATAAACAAGTTTCTTAAACCTTCAATGCAGCTCTAAGAGGTGTTTATATAGATAAACACTCAAAAATATAGATTTTGGATGTATCAAACATATCTTCAACGACTATAAATGATTTTTGAATAATCTTGGACTTTTTGCAGCTTAAAGGGTGCTCACGATCGTGAGGAGGAAGTCATGGCTCTTGAAGAGTAAAAATAGAGTCGTTGCCTTTGAAAATTAGTCAAAATGCCCGTTTTGAGCTGTCAGGTGGCTTCTCATGAGCAGCTCATGATCGTGAGAGTCGCTCGTGAGGAGTTCTGTCCAAAATGGCTCAAATGAGCATCAACAGGAGGTAGCTCGTGACCTGCTTATTAGGAGGACTGTACCCTTTCACGATGATCGAATTAGCCTAACATTTGTTCATGAAAGTTTTAGATAATTGTCTTATCGTTCCATATCATTTTTAATCACTTCAATTAGACATATGTAGCTCAAGATATTACTGAAATACTAAGAGTCGTGCATATGTTGACTTCGACTAGAGATTTTTAGACCCAAATGAACTCGGATTTTAACAAGTAATCTCAATTTAGAAAGATTATGATGTCTACTTCAAATTTCAAGAAGAACACTTCTCATTATAAAGCTCTAAAGATGTCAAAGCCTTCTTTGAATCTCAAAGGTCAAAACAGCCTAAATTTTCTTCACCATTTTGACTTCCAATTGAGTCCTATCTTATACGCACTTAAACAAATATATTAAATGCTCAAAATTAAGTTTGTTAAGATCAAAATCAAGATTGATCATTGCTAAGGCCAACATTATGTACTGGTGATTTTCTCATAGTGGTTGTTCATCTAAAAATCAAGGATGTTTGATTCATCCTCTTATTTTGTTCCCTGTGCAGCCTCTGATGGATGGTTGTTCCATCTGATGGAAGCTTGTAGCCTTCTGGGCATTGTCATTATTTAATGAAATCATATTTCCAAGGAAAAACCCATAGTAAAGCTCCTAAACTTTGACACTTTATTCTATTAAGCCCCTCAACTTTTATTGTGTTTTATTAAGCCCTCAATCTTTTATTTTTGTATAGATGAATGACAAATTAAATTGAAATAATGAAATTGTGCAACAATTCAGATTTGTTGTTGCTAAATATGTTGTTATGAAAGGTTTAGAGATACGTTTTGTGAAGAATGAAAGAAAAAAGGGTGAGAATAAGGTGTAAGAAAAAATGTCCATGGAAGTTATTTGCTTCAATTGATAATTCTAATGATACATTCACTGTTAAAATTTACCACCGGTATCACAATTATCATAGAGTAAACATAATTTATTTCACAATTTCGTTACTTCAGTCTAATTTGTCCTTAATCTATATAAAAATAAAATATTGAAGGCTTAATAAAATACAATAAAAGTTAAGGTGCTCAATAGAATAAAGTGTCAAAGTTTAGGGGCTTTATAATGGGTTTATCCCTATTTCCAAAAAAAAAAAAACTTTTATATTGGAAGTTGGCATACTAAAAAATGGGGTATATATGTAAACATTTCATAAAGAAGAAGGCTTAATACATCCCCAGCCACCTGAATTTGTCTAAATTTGTCATTTTAACACATGTACTTCAAAATTTGCCATATAAACACTTGAACTTGCCTATAACCTAATATTTAAACACCTGTTAGCTATTTTAGCTTTTCAGTATAGCGTGTGTTTTTTAAACACGCTGACAAGGACACACATAGACAAACAACTGTAAAATTTTTGGAATTTAAAAAAAGTGAATTATTGTTTTTACCTTAACGGCGACAAAAAAAAAACCCCAATGAAAGAAGAATTCCCCAAATGGCGAGAACCCCTAAAAAATTTGATTTGGCTTTACTAAGTGAAATCCTTTAATAGAGCATCCAGAAGGAGCAAGGTAACTGAGCAGTAACGGGACAATGCAACACAAAGCCCTCCCCTTAAAATTTCGGTCATCACGATGGAGGTAGACAATGAGATTTATACAAAAGGCGGTGAAAGTACCAGCCGTAGCAGGCCCATTATTAGCGGCGAGTAGCTCAACATCGAAGCCTATGCAGGACTATACACCAGAAGAACCAAAATCACAAGGCTTCTATTCATAGCCAACCATTGCGACAATCCTACGATGCAATTAGAGGCTCTGAGAATGGCGTTTGACGAGATTAAGAAAGGAGAGAATACACAGGCATTTCATGAAGTTGTGCAAAAATTGATGGCAGACTATGGGATGGTGTCTTGGGTCGTGTCTCAGCAACTGGATTAATGACGAAGTTGAAATCTTTAAACTTGAGTGGGTTAAAGGAACTGAATTTGGATAAATGTTTGGGTATAAGTGATGTTGGGTTAGCGAAAATTGCTGTTGGGTGTGGGAGATTGGAGAAGATAAGCTTGAAATGGTGCACAGTGATTTTCTAGGTGGCGCCAGCGGTGACAGTACTGGTTCTATGTTGACGGTTTCAAGGGAAGATAATATCAGTAGTGCTGCTACTGCTGTTGCGTCTTCGAAGGATTCTTCTAACCCAGATGAGTCGGAGCTTGAATTAGGACTTGGTTTTGGTTGAGTCTCGGAGGTGCTGTTGGTTTCAAAAATCAACAAATCGTAAAGGGTTGTTGTCATAGTAATTATGCAAGAATTTTTACTACTAAAGATTTTCCTTCTCATCTAGTTGTTGTTTCTTCTTCTTCTCCTCCTTCTTCTATGACATCATCTTCTTGTTCTTCTTTTTCTACTTTAAGCAGAGGTCATGCTTCTACTGTTGGTACTAAAAGAAGTGATGATTCTTTTTCTTCCGCTGCTGCTAATTCTGTTTTTAGGTATGCCATATCATTTGATTTCAAACTGTAATTAATTATACCCTTTTGATTGTTTCTTTATTTTTAATGGCTCAATTGCGTTGTTGTTATTGTATTTGAATTTGAGCTTGATTAGGTTCTTGATTAGTTATCTGATTCAGGGTTTTATTGGAACTTCATATGTAGTCCGGAATGAGGCAGAGGCTAATCTTAAACAGTTTCAAGAATTACTCTGTGACTCTGATTGTACTTCCATTTGTTAATTTGAGAGCTTTTTATTGATCTTCTTATTGATAAAAGAAAAAAGGGAAAGAATAAAAAATGAAGAATAAAGTAGATGAAGAGGAAGAAGATGATAACAACTGTGAAACCTGGAGGAAGATGACCTTCATAAAAGGATGAAGAAGACTAATTTAATGGCTCTAAGAAGAAATAAAAAATTATTATTTATTAATTAATTTTTCCACATTAGTTTATGTCTTGTATTACGCGCTCAACGGCAATTGTTACCACGCATGTTGCCACGTCTATAAAGAGGTGTTTAAATATTAGGTTATAGTTAAGTTCAGGTGTTTATCTGGCAAATTTTGAAGTACAGGTGGTAAGCTGGGGATGTATTAAGCCTAAAGAAGAATCTATATGGAAAATTAATTAACATTATTCAAAATAAAATTTTTTTTAATTCTTGTTAAAACCCAGTACCAGTACATATATAAATAATTGTAATACAGTGGTTACTCTGGACAGTGCCTTTATATACCAGCTACTTATGATTTTATTTACATACAGTGCCTTCAAGTCCATGATTTCACATTCTAGAAAAATTTAGAGATATTTTATAATTTTTAAACAATAATTCATATGAAAATATCTTTAGGAAATTTTTTTAAATTTAAATATTTATCTATGGTATTTTTCTTATTTACACCTTATATAAATCAATATAATGATATTTTCTAAAATTATAAGATTTTAAAATATGAATATCAATTTTTAAAGACAATAATTTATCAAATGACATATTAATCATCGTATTTTTTAAGTAAAAAGCTGGAGATCAGAAATCAGTGAACGTACCCAAGGATCTAAACTAGGTTGACACACTCTTAGTGTTCTCATCATTTTTCTTAAGTCCAAAATATTATTAATAGAAAGGAAAAAATCATACAAAAATATAAGCATCCAAAAATCCTAAAGGATTAATAAAAACGGTAATTAACCCGTCTACTAAAGTCATTAGAAATGGCTGTAGATAAAAATTCTGGAGCGGAATCCCACTAAGAGAAAGAAGAGGCAAAAGCACCATGCTTGGCCAACAAATCAGCAACGGCATTGCCTTCCCTGAATATGTGTGAAACCCAAAAATGCATCTTTGAAATCTGATCAAGACATTTGCTCTAAAGAAACTGAATTTCCCATGGAACTTGCTTTGATTTCGAAAGGAACAAGTTAACAACATACGTAGAGTCACACTCCAACCAAAGGTTGTGCCAACCTTTATTCTAAGCCACATCGACAGCCTTGATAGCATAATGAAGTTCGGCAATGTAAGCAAAGCTACATCCAATACTAAAAGGGAAAGAACCTCTTGGGAAGCCATGAGATGTTATAAAAACAGCACCACAACCAGCATTACCATAGGAGCCTAAGGCGAACCCATCGGTATTTGCTTTCACCCAACCCGAAGGAGGCGATTGCCAAGAGATATCAATGATAACTGGAGCCTTGCCTGGGTTACCACGAATACGCAAAAGCTGTAAAATTCTCAAATCCTTATAAGAGTTAAACATCTTACCCACTTTAAAAAAAATCTGTCTCCTTAATCAAACACCATAAAGAGTGCAAAGTATCATGAATATTCGGAACTATATAATAAAAAATAGTCGAATTTCAGGCTCGCCAAATGGACCAAACACCTCCAATAGTAGCTGTACTCCAAAGTGCTGAAATTTAAGAACTGAAAGAGTGTGCGATGGCATCTGAAATCAAGTCATACAACGAGCCTGTAACAAGAACTTTTCTTCCAAACAAGCAAGAAACATCATGCCAAACCGAACCAACAAAAGTACAACTTGTAAACAAGTGATCAGATGCTTCTTCTTGAGCAGGACATAAAATACATCTAGATGGAAAAGAAAAACCTTTTCTTCTCAAATTATCATTAGTGGGTAAATAGCGCAAAAGAGTTCGCCAACAAATAAGGGATTTAGATGGAGGTAAAAATTCTTTCCAAATGAAAGAACTCCAAGAAAAAATTGGCCCAGTCACCCTTAAAGAATTATACATATTCTTGACATAATGAACACCATCTCTCATTGGCTTCCAAATATAAAAATCATCCTCATCCTGAAAAATTGGAACAATGAAAATATTACTTCTGACTACATCACTAGAAATAGAAGAAACATTCCAAGAACCGTGAACTATAAATTGGGATACCGAATTAACCAAGCTCTATTAATCTAGGAGAGGAATACCCAATTGATTAGCACCCGTATGACTAATCCAATCAGCTATCCAGAAATTTAAATTGCTATTTGAATCGATGAACCACTGAATTTCAGACTTAAGGCACAAATAAATGCTCTTAATAGAAAACCAAACTGAGGAATGAAAGTAAGAGATCCGAGGAGTATTAGAGGGATTTAAGAACCGAGTCTGAAGCACCTTCAAAGGAAAAACATCAGCGATAATAAGCTTCCAAGCTGTTTTACTCAACATTGCCTCATTTAAACAAGCCAGCTGCTTTAACCCAATTCCACCTTCTTTAAAAGGCAAGCAAGAGAGCTTCCAAGGAACAACAACTAACTTTTTATTGTCAATTGATCCAGACCACAGAAAATTCCTTATACAATGCTCTAAAAGGCGAATAAGAGTATGAGGCCACTTGTAAATTATAAAAGAATGAAGAAATGAACTAGTGATGACAGACTGAATAAGTGTGAGACGACCTGCCATAAACAAGCAACTACCTTTCCATCTAGAAAACTTAGAGCATATCTTATCTGTAATGGGTTTTAACCATTGTCTTTTTGGGGCCCCTGCAAACAAAGGAACACCCAAATAATTAAAAGGAAGATGACCTCTAACTATACCCACCATCTGAAGAAGCTTGGAAATTCTCTGTGCATTAATCTTATCACCAAAGAAAATTTCAGATTTAGACCAGTTCACCATCTGACCCGAAAGCTGTCCATACATCTGAAAAATTCTGTTAATAGCTTTGACATTATGAATGGAAGCTTTGGCAAATAACAAAATATCATATGCATACAATAAGTGAGAAGGGAAAAAAGAATCCCGAGAATAAAGCATAAGGATGATGTGACCTTGATTAACCATGAAAGTAATTAACCTGCTAAGGAAATCATCTGCAAGACAAAAGAGAAGAGGGGAAAGAGGATCCCCTTGCCGAACTCCTCTACAGCAAGCAAAAAAACCATGGATGTTACCATTGATCAAAATAGAAAGCCTAGATGAAGAAAAAATGGAAAGAATCCAATCTCTAAATTTGAAAGAAAAGCCAAAAGCTTCTAAAACATCCAACAAGAAATTCCAATCCACAGTGTCAAAAGCTTTACGAATGTCAATTTTTAAAGCCATGTTCCCTCCAAAACAAGATTTATTGAGCATATCGACACCTTCAGAAGCACCCACAATACAATATGAAATTTGGCGATTTTTAATAAACCCAAACTGATTTACTAAAATTATTTTTTCAGTAATAAATGCTAAACGATCCGCAAGAATCTTAGTAATAATTTTAAAGCAAAAATTACTAAGCACAATTGGGTGGAATTACTCAATAGAAATTGCATCCACCACTTTCGAAATTAGAATTATGAGACTAAAATTAAAACCTGTAGTGACATGGCCTGAATTAAAAAAGCTTTGAACCGAAGCACATACCTCTTTATGAATCACATCCCAGTAAGTTTTATAAAAAAGCCCTGTGAAACCATCAGGCCCTGGAGCACTATAGGCATCCATCTGGAAAACAGTGGTCTTGATTTCCTCAGAAGAAGGACATTGAGTAATTAAATCATTATCTGCTGCAGTAACCAAGGAGGGAACCATTTCTTTAATCACAAATAAGTTAGAAGAAACTGATGAGTCAGCCCGAAAAAGATTATGATAAAAGTCAAGAAGATGCTGTTGAATTTCCTCTTTATCATCTGAAATATCACTATTTATTCTAAGATGATGAATACCATGATTCGGCTTTTTACGACCAAATTACTAATGAAAAAAGGTGGAATTTCTATCTCCTGCAGAAAGCCATTTAGTACGACTTCGCTCCCTTAGAAAAATTTCTTGTCGTTTTAAATGCATATCCAACTCTTCATGAGCTCTAATTTCTTGGCGATAAAGATCATCAAAGAACCCTTGAATAGAAATCTCAGCCTGAATTTCTTGTAAGGAAGAATTGGCTCTATTAATGTCATCATCCAAGTGCCCAAAGACATCATGATTCCAAACCCGAAAAGCAGCCCGAAGACGCTTCAACTTAACTCCAAGAAATTGCATAAGAGGTAAATTATCATAGGAGCAGACCAATTCTGAAAAATAAAATCCCTCAAGCTAGGGTGGGTAACCCACATGGCCTGAAACCGAAATCTAGAAATCACCTTCTCATCAATATCACAATGAAGAAACAGAGGATTATGATCCGAATGATGGCGAGGAAGAACAGAGTAAGAAAATTCTTGCCAATGATTAAAGAAAGCCAAATTAGCCAAAGCTCTATCCAACTTACATTCAACCCGATGATGACCATGGCGAGCATTACTCCAAGTGAAAGAAGATCCATGAGATAGAATATGAGATAGAAGACAATCATCCATAAAAGAGCGAAAGTCTTGGTAAGGAGTAGAAGCAGGGGGCCTACCAGTCTTCTCATAAGCTCCAAGGACTGCATTAAAATCTTCAATAACACACCAATGAGGAGAAGAAGTGGCGGACAAGTTAAAGAGATCAGACCATAAAATTCTCCAATGATTACTCTATACACTCCTATAAACAAAGGTAATTCTTTACAAAGCATTAGGAAAATGCATGTTTAAAGTGATATGTTGATCATGGATTAATACATAAGAAGGAGCTGGTAAGCTTCTTTTACTAAGAATCCAAATAGAATCAGATGTAAATCTAAGCGATCCCAAAAAGAATTATGAATGACATTGAAATGAACCATAGGTTCCACCAAACAAACCAAGTTCGGATTATATCTTCGACAATAGGAAAATAAAGTGTGCTGAGTATTGTCATTACCCATGCCTCGACAATTCTAAAAAATAATCTTCATAGGTTCAATTTATCAGGCTTCCGAGTGATGGCTGACCATTGTCCAAGGACCCTCCTCTTTCGTAGAATCTACCCAAGAAACTCTAGCTGATGGATCATCAGGTTGATGTTCTAAGATGTCCCTTGGCATCTCAGATTGATCTGAAATAGTAATTACTATTTCCGTTTGATTAATCCCATCAGGTTTATCAAAAGGAGCGGCCATACCTATGTCATTGTCAATTAGATCAGGAGTGGGTTCTGTGTGAAGGTTGGTCACTGTTGCATCAATTGGTAAAACAATACCTAATTGCTATTGTAGTAACTCATCATTATCAGTTTGCTGCTGATGATCATCAGGTGGAAAATCATCAGCTGGAATGCCTGATGAAGGAGCTACCTGGCAGGGAAGCAAAGTCACCTCTGTCTGAATAATTTCATCGCCATCTTTAGAACCCAAATCAGATTGAAGCACATCGAAAACATTGACTGTTGGAATTGTGGAATTTTTTGGCTTCCAAACTTTTTCCTTTTCCTCAGGCAAAACTAGTTTTTTAAGGGCTGCATAACTCTTTACCAATCAACATTCCTGTAGAGAATGACCAATATTAGAACAAACAATACAAAAAGATGGTAAATCCTCATAAACCACATTAATAAAGAAACTGTGCCCTATGTGTTCAATAAGCAAATTGTCAGGCAAAGTGGAAAACAAATCAATATCGATTAACACTCTAGCATAATGACCAAATTCCCCATTCATGGTGGCACTATCTATTTTTAATGGAACACCAATGCCTTGAGCAATGGAGGCTAAGATTTTTGGGTGCCAATACTCCCAAGGGAGCTTGTAAAGTCGAACCCACAACTGAGTATTGGTAGATTTTTATGCCAAATGATCAAAATCTGGCGTCCAATGTTGCAAATGAAGGATTCCAAGTTTTAAAACAATAGAGCCGTGACCCCAGATAGTATTTTTCTCCATGGAAGATTGAAGAATGACATTATAATAACCTCTCCCTAAAGAAATCAACTTCCAATTAGATGATAAGCCCCAAACCATATAAAGTTTTTTCTTCAAATCCGCAAGTTTCCAAGGAGCCTCCCCTTTCGAGAGAACAATCCGTGCAATCAAAGCGTGTTTACAAACATCCAACTGCTATTCGTATAATTGTTGATTTATTTTGATTGAAATATATCCACCCTTATTCAAAGTCATTGCTTCATCAGCATGAATAATGGTATTTTTAGCAATGGGCTGAGCAAAGGATGGCTTAGCTGTGTCAGAAGAGGTGTTGGGCAGTGCAAACATCTCCTTATGGCTTAAAATTTCCATAACAGAAGGTGGCCAGGCCAGCCTAACGAAGTAACATGATGAAGCGAACAAGATAGGTAACGACTTCAGAGAAAAAGTCACTCCTTCACTCATCTTATTAATCATTGTATTTAGCATTAATTGATTTTGTGCTAAATTAATATAGCAGAAATTGTGCCAGATAGATTTTTCCATTAAGTAAATATCATGATAATGCTCTAAAAAATGACCCTTAATTCATTATTCCCCTTAAAAAAAAAATAAAACCCTCAATTGTTTATAAAATTTTGTAATTGATTTGATTTTCTTTTCCTCTATTTGACAATTTTTTGAGTAAACTGGTAGTATAACTCTTTTTAGGATATTAATAGATCAACAGTTCTATTCTTATGATTACTAATACATGTAATATACTTATTAAAAATATAGTTTCCTCAAAGAAGGATTGATTATCATTATTATTAGAGATAAATGTTCTTAACCAATAGTTCAGAGTTTGTTATTCTATATAACTCTACTTTTTATAGTTGTTATACTACTGTTGTATAAATATACATGAATATCTAATACAATCGATACACTTTTCACTTCCATAATATATTCTGAGTTAGTATCAGAGCAAAGCTCCTAAAATGAGTTCCCAAACCTCTTCCACCTCTTCTTTTTCGTCTTCCTCATCGAGGATAGCCACCACTACTATTGTCGCTTTTCCCTCTCCTTCTTCAACCATGGTTCCTTCTCATATCCAGCAAACATTCTCCATAAAACTCAATTCTCGTAACTACATCCCGTGGAAACTTCAGTCCACACCATTGTTGAACTATTACAACTTATATGGCATTATCACCGGAACCAAACCACCTCCACCTACAGAGGTCATTAATGAAACAACCAATCAGACCATTCTTAATCTATAATACACACTCTGGTTCAATAAGGATCAGTTACTTTTCTCCTGGCTACTATCATCTATTACTGAGGAGATTTATCCTTAGCTCATCGGATTGAAGTCTTTAGCCGAAGTATGGCAGGCTTTAGCCATTGCATATGGTGTGATCAGTCATGCCCAACACACCCAATTGCACATCGAACTTCATAATCTCTTTAAGGATGACCTATCTGTTTCACAGTATCTCTACAAAGCCAAAGCATTGGCTGACTCGTTGACTCTTACAAGACAATCCATATCTACATTAGAATTTAACGCCATTATTTTTTGAAAATTAGGTGTTGAATACAATGGCATTATAGCAGCACTCCAGCAACGCATTCAGCCCGTCTCATTTCATGAACTTCATGGGCAATTAGTTGCCTATGAATTGCTTCTCACCTCTAAACAACATGTTGTCCTGCTTGCTCATATTGCTCAAACTAACAATTCCTCTAGTGAGCAATTTTCTCGATCTTTTACTCCAAATAACAAAGGCCGACAAGGACAACGAGGTGGACGTCGAGGTTTTTAATCCTCTTCTTGTCAAATCTATGGTTTTTCAAACCATACTGTCATCTCTTATCGATGCCGATTTGATGCACATTACACTAGCAGAGGACGTAACAACAATTCAGTATTCTGTAATTTTTCACCTGCTCAAAATCGGTACCAAGCAAATCAGATAGACGTTTCTTCCTCTGGAGCATTATTGCCTTTGCCATCTGCTACCTCATCTCCATCTTGGTATCCTGACTCAGGGGCGACTCACCATGTCACCCCCGATCTCTCATCACTTAGCATCGCCAGTGAATATCAAGGTAAGAAAAATTTATTTGTTGGCAATGGTCAAGGCTTGGTTATTTCTCATACTGGTTCAAGTATTTTACCCATACCCACAAAACCACTCCATTTAAAAAATGTTCTTTGTGTTCCATAAATCACCAAACCACTTTTTTCGGTTCATAAACTTTGCGCTGATAATAAATGTTTTTTTTAAATTTTATAATAACCAACATTTTATTAAGGATTAGGTTTCAAAGAAGACGATGCTTCACGGACCGGCTGAGCAAGGACTCTACAAGTTAACATGTGCACCAATTGCAAAGGATACTATTTGTGCATCTGCTTATCTTGCAAGTCTGGAAGATTGGCATGTGAGACTCGGACATCCAAAATTCCAGACTGTTCAAAAATTAGTTAATCAATTTCAATTACCATGTTCTTCTTTTAAAAAAAAACTTCGAATAAATGTCATGCTTGTTGTTTGGGTAAATTACATCGTACTCATCTTCCCTTGACTTATCATGGTAGTTCCAAACCCTTATAGTTGATTCATTCTGATGTCTAGGGCCCTGCTCCCATGTCTTCTTTCAATCAATTTAAATACTTTGTTCTTTTTATTGATGATTATTCTTTATTTACTTGGATATATCCAATTAAAAATAAAAGTGATGTTTCTACAATTTTTCATGAATTTCGATTAATGGTAGAAAATCAACTTGATTGCAAAATAAAATCCTTTCATTTAGATTGGGGAGGCAAATTTGGATCCTTGCATACATATTTCAAAAATAATGGAATTGTTCATCGAATCAGTTGTCCTCACACTCATGAACAATTCAGTATTCCGTAATTTTTCACCTGCTCAAAATCGGTACCAAGCAAATCAGATAGACGTTTCTTCCTCTGGAGCGTTATTGCCTTTGCCATCTTCTACCTTATCTCCATCTTGGTATCCTGACTCAGGGGCGACTCACCATGTCACCCTCGATCTCTCATCACTTAGCATCGCCAGTGAATATCAAGGTAAGAAAAATTTATTTGTTGGCAATGGTAAAGGCTTGGTTATTTCTCATACTGGTTCAAGTATTTTACCCATACCCACAAAACCACTCCATTTAAAAAATGTTCTTTGTGTTCCATAAATCACCAAACCATTTTTTTCGGTTCATAAACTTTGCACTGATAATAAAATGTTTTTTTTAAATTTTATAATAACCACCGTTTTATTAAGGATCAGGTTTCAAAGAAGACGATGCTTCACGGACCGGCTGAGCAAGGACTCTACAAGTTAACATGTGCACTAATTGCAAAGGATACTATTTGTGCATCTGCTTATCTTGCAAGTCTGGAAGATTGGCATGTGAGACTCGGACATCCAAAATTCCAGACTGTTCGAAAATTAGTTAATCAATTTCAATTACCATGCTCTTCTTTTAAAAAAAAACTTCGAATAAATGTCATGCTTGTTGTTTGGGTAAATTACATCGTACTCATCTTCCCTTGACTTATCATGGTAGTTCCAAACCCTTATAGTTGATTCATTCTGATGTCTGGGGCCCTGCTCCCATGTCTTCTTTCAATCAATTTAAATACCTTGTTCTTTTTATTGATGATTATTCTTTATTTACTTGGATATATCCAATTAAAAATAAAAGTGATGTTTCTACAATTTTTCATGAATTTCGATTAATGGTAGAAAATCAACTTGATTGCAATATAAAATCCTTTCATTTAGATTGGGGAGGCAAATTTGGATCCTTGCATACATATTTCAAAAATAATGGAATTGTTCATCGAACCAGTTGTCCTCACACTCATGAACAAAGTGGTACAGCCGAACGTAAAATTTGTAACATTGTTGACATTGACTTGGCTCTTTTGGCTCATAGTGGTACACCATTTAAATTTTGGAATTTTGCATTTGAAACAGCAATATTCTTGATTAATCAAATTCCCACTAGTTCTTTAGGAAAAATTCCATTCACACATTTATATAAAAAAAATCCATATTACTATTTTCTCAGGGCCTTTGGTTGTGTTATTTACCCTTTACTAAGACCATACAATAGACATAAATTTTCTTTTCGCTCTTCTCAATGTGTTTTTTTGGGTTATTCTCCCCTGCATCTCGGCTATCGATGTTATGATAAAACAACAGGAAAAGTGTACATTGCAAGGCATATGCAATTTAATGAGAAGTTATTTCCGTTTCATAATATTACTTCTACCTCCACCAATTCGGATGTCATGCCAATCACCATACCGAACTCTCCTTGGCTATAGCTAGCATGTCCTGTGGAACATGTCTCTTCATTGAAATCAGGTACTTCTCTCTCTCAGACTTCTATTTTATCCCAATTTTCTACACCCTTATCTACATCAACCCATTCTCCTAATCAACCACAAATTCCTCACACACCCGCAACACCAATCTCATCCTTATCCATAACTCCACAATAATCCCTCCCCTTATCAACTGCTCAACCTCAATCACCAGTTTATAATCCTAATGGTTTACAATTATTTGTTGACCTTCGGACATCCAAAGACAACACCAACACCTTTAAGTCACCTTGCCCACCCAAGTGCACTCATCAGATGCAATTGAGACTGACTACCCTTCAACGTAAACCCACTCTTCTTCATACTTATTTATTGCAAACTTCACCCACCACCCATATTGAACCAGTATCTTTTTTGCAAGCCCTTAAAATACCTGAATGGAAAACTAACATGGATGATGAAATGATAGCCTTATATCATAACCAAATGTGGGAACTTATTCCATGCCCGCCAAATGCCAATGTTGTAGGAAACCGCTAGATTTACAAGATAAAAAAGAAAGCAGATGGCAAAATTGAAAGATTCAAAGCCCGATTGGTAGCTCGAGGCTATACATAAGAATATGGGATGGATTACAAGGAAACTTTTAGTCCGATAGTTAAACCTCTAACCATTCAAAGTGTTTTTATCTGTGGCTGTATCAAGAGGTTGTCATATCCATCAACTGGATGTCAGCAATGCGTTCTTAAATGGTGAGTTACAGGAACAAGTTTTCATGGTTCAGCCATAAAGGTATGTTGATCCGAAGTATCCCACACATGTTTTTCAATTGCGAAAATCCCTATATAGTCTCAAGCAGGCCCCTCGTGCCTAGTATCAAAAACTCAATCAGTTTCTACTCTCCATGGGTTTTCAAAGTTCTACCGCTGACCCTTCTCTCTTCATATATAATTCGGGTGATTTTTAGTGTTTTTTACTTGTCTATGTCGATGATGTAATTCTCACAGGCAACAGTACTTCTCGGCTTCAATAGCTCATCACTGACTTATCTACCTCTTTTTCGCTAAGGGATTTGGGTAAGCTGAATTTGTTTCTTGTCATTCAGGTGTTTTAAAATCTCGGTGGTATTCTTCTATCCTAAAATTCCTATATCTCGAAAATTCTCAAGTCAGCAGGAATGGAGACATGTAAACCCGTAAAAACTCTAATGGCATCGGGTGTTGTTTATAACAAAACAGATGGAACACCATTGTCATCCGTTAAACCTACTACCTATCGGAAAATTTGTGAAAGTTTGCAATAACTGACCATCACATGACCAGATTTGTCCTTTTTAGTAAATCGAATGTGCCAATATATGCACCATCCAACGATAGTACACTTCCAAGCCCGCAAAAGGATATTATGGTATTTGCAAGGTACCAAAAATCAAGGACTCTTCATCAAACGTTGTCCGCAAACATGTATTACGGCCTTCACCGATGCTTATTGGGCTGGATGCCCGAATGATCACATATCCACGGGCGGATATTTAATTTATCTCGGTTAGAATTTATTGGCTTGGAACTCTCATAAGCAACATACGGTGGCCCGATCGTCTACAGAGTCAGAGTTCAAAGCTATTACCGATGTGAGAGTTAAAATGGTTGACACATTTACTTGGTGAGCTTGGTGTGCGTTTACACTCTTCTCCTCGTGTATAGTGTGATAACGTTGGTGCCGTGTTTCTCTCTTCAAATCCTATCTTCCAAGCTCGCACTCGACATGTGGAAGTCGATTTTCATTTTGTTCGCAACAAGGTTCTCAACAAAGAGTTGACGGTGGCTGCTCTTTCTTCCGCTTATCAAGTGGCCGATATGATGACCAAGGCAATCAGTACACATTTGTTTGCGAAGTTTAAGGACAAGCTTCGGTTACTTGATTGTTCCCTTTCAGTTGTGGGGGCGTATTAGAGATAAACGTTCTTAACCAATAGTTCAAAGTTTGTTATTCTATGTAACTCTACTTATAGTTGTTATACTACTACTGTATAAATATTCATGAATATCTAATACAATCGATACACTTTTCACTTCCATAATATATTCTGAGTATTATCAATACATTTAGGTAAATTTTATTATTATTATTATTATTATTATTATTATTATTATTATTATTACTGATGTGGATTTTTTTTTTTTTTTGAGGAAATCCACATCAATAATAATAATGATACTATAAACAAATTGATATAGCTATCACATGCATGAAGGATATATATAATATCAATAATCGATCCACATCAATCACAATAATTATTAAATTGACATAACTATCACATATATTAGCAATCAATTCTTCTTCGACAACTATTTAAAAGAAAACATTTTTCTTAATATTTATTAATTGATGTTTCCCATAAAAAAAAATACATAAGAGAGATGCATATATGGGAATTTTATTGTGAGATTAACTATATTTTATTTATTTATTTATTATTGAAATAAGGGTCAACTTAGTTCATAACCTTTTCGGCAAAGCTTAAATAGTCTTTTTTTTTTTAATTATTTTCATCAATTTAGCACTTTTAACTTACAATCAATGTTAAATTGGTTATTATAAGTACACTTGCACTCTTTTTTTTTTTCACAAGTAAACTTTCATGATAAAAAAAAATACACAAACCTTCTGATACTTTAATTAGTTAATAAATTAGTCACATTTCACTTAAAAGTAATTTATAATAAAAAAATATGTTATTTCTTAAATTTATATTTGAGATCAAAATTTCTGTGTACTTCATAAAATTTTAGAAATTAATAATAGATCATATTAATATATAAATTGAATTCACCAATAATTTTTAGTAAATTGAAAATATTAAACTTTTAATTTATTTATATATTAATTTTATTTTTTAAAATTATACTTAATATATATATATATATATATAC
>CATIWK010569449.1:0-10870 GCA_949634005.1 Mallotus japonicus
ATGACATCATTAGGAATCCATGAAATATTTCCTATATGACCTATTTGATCACCGCTTAAATCATTAATTTGAAGGAAACTAATTTTCATGTTACCATCATTTAAGTGTTAGGTAACCCATCTCTAAGTACATCTCCATTAAGGGGAAAGTAAAAGGAACGGAAAGGAAAAAAATAAAAAATGAAGTAATTTTTGTCCTATTTGGCTATTAAAATTTTTTTAAAGAGAAAGAGAGTTTGAGGGGAATTATTCCCTTTCATTCACTTTCTATAAGATGAAAATCATTACACACCCTAAATTGGAGTGTAAAAAGTTTCAACTCCTAAAATACATTGTAATTAAAAATTTTATTTTCTTTTCAAACAGTTTCTCTTCAATAAAGATTTTTCTTCCCCTGCCTCTCTTTTCACTTCCCTTCCTTTTCCCTCTATGGTTGTCATGCATAGTATAAGGAGATAGCATTTTTTCCAAGTATGTTGACAGAATTAAGAAATAAGAAAATCTTAAGCAATACTCCATCCATTTCCTTTAGAAGCATAACCATTTGTTTTAACTATGACTTCTTGATCCCAACTTGTATTGGCCAAAATGTTAAAATGAGATTTACTTGCATTTCCATATAGTTTTCTTATGTTAGGGTTAGGGTCTACAACTTGCTTATACTAATTGCAGTTTATGGGTAGATTTTGGTCACTTGAATTGGAAGAAGTTATGGATAAGTTACGGTATACTGCATAAGTTTTGTTACCATCATGATATCATCCAAAAATAAGACCTTATAATCCAACGTATACAATCTGTGATATGTGGGGAATTGTTAAAAATGCTTGAAATAACATTGGAGCCACTTGCATGGAGATGGAAAACAAAATGATCAAAACATTTTCTTAGGATGTCTAAAATGTAGTTAAAAAAATTGAAGAAGTATGCAATAAACTCTTGAAAAATAATGGAGAGAAAAACTATGTAGACGATGACTAGTAAGTGTAACTTTATTATCTATCAGACTGTGAGAGATCACTTCCATTAAGTGACAAATTCAAGATCCTGCTCAAGTTTTTCCCAGAAGAGTTTATTGGGTGCAACAATTTAGTAATGTCATCTATTTCTAACAATAATCTAGAGCGAAAAACTTGAGTATTCAAATCAACTTTATGTTTCATATGTTGAGTGATCTTATACTACCATATAATGACTATACCTCCAACTGTCTACATAAAAATCAACCATAAGAAAAAAATCCATAAATCAAATGACAGTAAAACCTCTAATTAGTTTGGAAAAAAAAGTTAATTAATATCGGAAGGAAGAAAATGAAAAGAGGGCGTGATACATTGAGTGAGCTAAGCTTCATTGGAGCCAGGTACCGAACTAGGTTTAAGGGTTAGGCGACTATGGCCCCCTAAAGTTCCTAAAATTAAAAAATTGCTTATAAAATTCAATGTCAGTCCCCTCCCCCCTCCGGTTTTTTGATATTTGTAGATTACTCCCCCCTCCCCTTTTCTCTTGGATTTTTGCATACATTAATGTTACTCACTCCTAATTTCTTTTAAAAATAATCTTCACTATTCTATAATGAGAAAGTTGAGCTTCTTTGGAGCTAGGGGTGGAACTTGGTTTAAAAGTAAAGCGGCTATGGCCCCCCATAAAGTTCTTGAAATTTAAAAATTATTAATAAAATTTAGTGCTAGCCCACCCTTCTCCCCCAGTTTTTGCATACTTTTAGATTAGCCCCTCCCGATTTCATATAAAAATTATTTTCACTATTTTATAATTCAGTTTTGATTGTCCTATACATTTATTTTTAATTCATGATTAAATCTAAATTACATTGTGATCAAAAGAGGTCAACACATGAATCTCTTTTCTTCCTAAGATATGCATAAAAATATTAGTATAAAAGTAGAGAAATTTTTTAGAAGTATTATTGTATCATCTCTCTTTCCAAGAACTGAAGTGGAAAGAGCTATACAATAGTGTTTCTATGTTCGCTTACTTGCTTATGTTCTCTTCCTCGTCTCTTATGCTCTATCTCAAGTATATAATATAATTATTCAACAAAATTTTGCGTTGTTTGCTAATATTAGCTTCAATTAATCTATCATTTATTGTTTTTCTATTATATGATCTTTTAAATTTGGAAGTAAAAAAAATATATAATTTTTTATTTTTATGTTTTTGATTTGTGCGCCTATTTGAAATTGGAAAATTTTGGATCTTGATGATCGATGTAGATAAAAATTTGCATATATATTTTTACCATCAATAAACTATTTTAATTTTGGAATAAATTTTAAATATAATTTGTTTATATGTTTAAGGCATTGAAATATGTAGTATGTTGTATTTTAATTACTTTTCAAATTTTGATTTGCAGAATTTTCATTAGTAAAAAATGAAGAGGAAATCTACATTTTAAATGTGCGCATGCAACAATAAGCCCGCCATTGAATTTTTACTGAAATTAAGGAAGGTCAAATTTTTTTATTGCTATTTAGGAAGTCAAATTAATTAGAATCCTAGACTTTTATATAATCCAGCGATATATGGAAATTAAAATTTTGTACTCCAATTAGATTTTGTAATGTATCTTTATATATGGATTTTTATACCAATTTTGATTAAAATTTCACTTCTAATTATATACACTCTTCCAAATTCACCATACTTCAGTGTTTTAGGCAAATACTAATGCTTATTCCAAAAATCTCATAAAAGTATTCAGAAAATTTATCATAGAAGTGGTACTAAGTTACCAATAATTATCCTATCACTAATAAAGAATAATATGTGGCATAATGCAATTGTGTTTCCTTAACATCAAGGATGGATTAAGGGAAAAGTAAGCAAAAGGGAAAGAAATAGATTGAGAATTAATTTCCATCATATTTGGCTATTAAAAAATTTTATTTAAGGAGTAAGAAAATCGGGGGGAATTCCCCTCATTCCCCTTATGTAAGGTGAAAATCATTACATTCCAAATTGAGATGTAAAAAATTTCAACTCCTGTAACACATTAATTTAATTAAAAAATTTATTTCCGTTTTAAACATTTTTCCTTCCTTTCTCTTTATTAATTATTTTTAAGTTTCTAAACATAATAAAATCTATAGGTTTTTATTCTTCCCTTCCCCTCCCTTACATTCCTTTACAGCTTATTTTGATGGGTGAGGTGGAGGTTCATTTAATAAGGAAAAGTACGGTTAATTGAAGGTAAGGAAAATGTTAAGTAATGATAACTTTTATCTTTATTTGGGAAGGAGGTTCATTTAAGGAGAGGAAGGTAAATAAAATAATTATATAAATAAATTTTGTTAGTAAGAAAATGATAAAATTTTAAAAGTACCAAAGTTAAAACACTTTTCTTATAATTATAGTCCTTTCTACCCCTTCCTTACACTCCAATTTGAGATGTAAAAAAAAGGTGAGTTTTGAAGGGGAAGAAAATTCCAATTTGAGGTGTAAGAAAAAAAGAGTTTTGAAGGGGAAGGAAGGGTAAAGTTCACCCATCCTTACCCTTCTCATTAAAAATTATTTTCCCAAATAAGGGTAATATCTTACCCCTCCTTACACTTCCTTCCATTCATCTTCTTTATACTCCATCCAAACAAAGTCTTAAAAAACCTTCTTTTCTTTTCTCTAGATGGTTATCATGCATAGTGTAAGACTTCGTTAGCGTAATTATGGCTAAAATCTCACAATATTTCAACAACTAAATTCACTTTAAATTCATGGGTGGCATTATGAACATGATACCATTCAACCAAGGAAGCTTTTAAAAGAAAGTGGGGCAACTGATTTTATTGATTTATTCACTAAAGTTTTCTCTTAATTACTTATAGTTGTAAATGCTTTTTATTTGTTAATAATGCACATATAATTAGCTTTAAGCTTAATGAATTTATTCAAAACTATATTTTCTCTCTAAATTGATGTAGAAAAAAAACCTCATTTGAAAGAAGTCAGTTTTTTCATAGCCCAAAAAAAATCAAAATCATCCTTATTAATTGCACAATTAAAAGCAATTCTAGTTGGAAATAGTCTAATTTACATTCACTCACAACAGAAAATTAAGAAAAGAAAATATACAATATAACCAAATAATAACGAAAAGGAAATTTACAACACAAAATGGAAAGAAGATTAAAATTACAACCGTTGTTTTTTACTGCTTAACAACTCTGTTCCAACATATCTTGAGCCAAATCTTTTCTCTTGACTCCCTTCTTCATAAATTCAACCTAACTTATAAGAACATCAGAGACTATAAACTTTCTTGACAATCTCAACCTTTGGTCAACTCCTCAAGTATTTAGGATTCCCACCTTTGGATAAATCAGCCCCAAACTTGTTGTAGTCAAGCTGAGGAGCTTTCATTCCTTATTCTGACATCTCCTCCAAGTGTTTAAACAAGCTTTCTCCTGATCTTCCCAAATATATAAGCCCTTCAATGAGAAAAATGTAAGGATTATCTCATGGCAAAACCCCTTCATGTTCCGAAACAAGCATAATTAAGGCTATAATCCACTAATTACCCTTAATCATGAATCTTGCCCAACTCAACTATTTGTTATTATTTTGGTTGCTATATTTGTTTTATTATTTCTTTGAAGATTTGGCTAAATCTCTCCTAGCTTGATCATGGTTTTAGCTGCCTTTTACTTTTATGCCCTCTTTTTGCATCGAGTGTCATTTACTCTCTTACATATTTTGTACTTGCTTTTTCTATTTGGGTTATGAAAAGGACCCCAAACTATAGTGTAAATCTAATTACCTAGTACAAGTGTAAACCATGAAATGATTTTAATAAAATTTCATTGTTTCCATCATGTTCAAGACCCCTCCCAATAATGTTATCATAATTTTGTCTATCCAACCAAATAACTTTACAATAAGCATGATTAAGGCCTATAATTCAATTATCATAAAGTAAAATTCTTCAAATGGTTTAGCTCTAGTATCAATCACAAGCAAAATAAAGCTTGGAGAACCTCTAAATTAAAATGTTGTTACTTCTATGATATGGTAGGGTAGTTTTTATTATGTCCTATCTAAGGCACTTAATGGAACATTTTGATCTACAACTAAAAATTTCATTCCTTGAAAAAAAATTTGAATTTCTTGAAGAGTTAAAAGGTTAGACATTCTAATTAGATTTAATCTTTGTTAGGGAACAAGAAAGGTGTTCCCATTTGCTCATAATTGATACTTTTATCCCTAAACTCTCAAAATATTTCAAAACAATTCTTTGGCCCTCTGTATTTTGAATCAAGAGAATAATATGAGAACTATTAATCTTAGGACTAGAACCTAGTATAGGATTCTCAGCATAGGTAGTATAGGTAAACATAGGAGCTCTAACAATCAGCCCTGAATGTTGATAGGTGTTGTTGGGTACAAAATCGCCCCTTGTATTACTAGTTGGAGGAATCTCAAATATAATATGGAAGGTATTGAACTTGAAACATATTCCCTTCTCATCATTCCCTCTATCAACAATTCTAATTTCTCCACCCATAAAATGTATCCAAAGCAGGATATTACAATAAAAAAAAAATGTGCATATGTTTAGAAAGAAAGATCAATATATAATCTCATATCAAAGATTGAACAATTTCATGTCCTAAACTAGTGCCTCCTTGCCCAATAGTTATTTCCTTGACTTAAAAAAATTTTCAAAGACTTATGTTTACTTGTCTTTGGAATTTATGAACTTATATCATCTACTTCAAACATAAATTCAATACAGTTTGCCTTTTGCTTTACCAAACTCAATGCTTTCGCATCATAATCTTCTTTATCCTCTATAAACTAGCACATGCAATGTTTGCACAGTCTTTTCTTACTAGAAGCAATAATATTGTTCTCTATACTGGGTTTCTGTGCCCAAGCTTGATTTACAACATACCCCTCAGTAGTAAATTTGACAATATTTCTTAATAAATTACAAAACACTTGTTCCAGCTTTCCCCTATCACCTTTGACAAAAGAGAATTTCAAAAGAGTTTTACCATAGGAATTTAATACAACAACCCCTCAGTAGTAAATTTGATAACATTGTTTAATAAATTACAAAAAACTTGTTTTAGCTTTCCCCTATCGCCTTTAACAAAAGAGAATTTCAAAAGAATTTTATCACAAGAATTCAATACAAAATCTACACCTTTTTCATACCAATTGGGTGAAACAAATTAAATACATCTTTTAGTAAGTTGACTAAGTCAAAATTATTCTAACTTGACATCTTTCCAACTTCAATTTTGCTTGTGTCAAGGATATAGTTCAATAAACCTAAAAGCAATTAAACATTATTAGAAATAAGGTTCCAATATCAAACTATTAAACATAAAGAGAGTTTAATTACCTACTAGGTCTTTGATATAGTCATGTATTTATTTTGAGTTTGTATGTAGTTTAGAACCTTGAGATACTTCTTCGTAGCTTATCTCTATCAACCTTATAATGCATACGAGCACAATATGAATATAGTGGCTAGCACTAATAAAGGCATAACTATTGTGCATGCATTTTCTTTCTGCTTGTTGAGTTGCTTCCATTTATTTATCAATGTTGAGCATAAGTGTATCTCTCTAGTTACAACCCTAACCATTAATAGCATAAAACTAAAAATTGATATGAATACTGCAACAATCGTCACCATCAAAAGAATGAGAGCCATTTTGGTACTCTTGTCAATAATATTTACTAATCCATGATATGGAAAAGCCATTGCACACACGCATAGAATCCAAAATTAGTATTGTTGAATTAATGATTCAATTATTTTCTAAGGTTTTTTTTTAAAAAAAAATTAATATCTAAGTTCATGTTGAAGAATTATAGCATTACTGATTGCACTCCAATAATTTCCAATTGAGAATTGTAAAAAGTATACTTCTCTAATATTCAAAATTGAAGGTTTTAGCCTAACATCATTAGGAAGCCATGAAATGTTTCCTATATGACCTATTTGATCATCGCTTAAATTCATTAATTTGAAGGAAACTAATTTTCATGTTACCATCATTTGAGTGTTAGGTAACCCATCTCTAAGTACATCTCCATTAAGGGGAAAGTAAAAGGAAAAGAAAGGAAAAAAGTAAAAAATGAAGTAATTTTTGTCCTATTTGGCTATTAAATTTTTTTAAAGAGAAAGAGAGTTTGAGGGGAATTATTCCCTTTCATTCACCTTCTATAAGATGAAAATCATTACACACCCTAAATTGGAGTGTAAAAAATTTCAACTCCTAAAATACATTGTAATTAAAAATTTTATTTTCTTTTCAAACAGTTTCTCTTCTTTAAACATTTTTCTTCCCCTTCCTCTCTTTTCACTTCCCTTCCTTTTCGCTCTATGGTTGTCATGCATAGTATAAGGAGATAGCCCTTTATCCAAGTATGTTGGCAGAATTAAGAAATAAGAAAATCTTAAGCACTACTCTATCCATTTCCTTTAGAAGCATAACCATTTATTTTAACTACAACTTCTTGAACCCAACTTACATTGGCCAAAATGTTAAAATGAGATTTACTTGCATTTCCATATAGTTTTCTTGTGTTAGGGTTAGGGTCTACAACTTGCTTATACCAATTGCAGTTTATAGGCAGATTTTGGTCACTTGAATTAGAAGAAGTCGTGGATAAGTTACGGTATACTGCATAAGTCTTGTTACCATCATGATATCATCCAAAAATAAGACCCTATAATCCAACATATACAATCTGTGATATGTGGGGAATTGTTAAAAATGCTTTAAATAACATTGGAGCCACTTGCACGAAGATGGAAAACAAAATGATCAAAACATTTTCTTAGGATGTCTAAAATGTAGTTAAAAAAATTAAAGAAGTATGCAATAAACTCTTGAAAAATAATGGAGAGAAAAATTATATGGACTGTGACTAGTAAGTGCAATTTTATTGTCTATCAAACTGTGAGTGATCACTTCCATTAAGTGACAAATTCAAGATCCTGCTCAAGCTTTTCTAGAAGAGTTTAATGGGTGCAACAATTTAGTAGTGTTATCTATTTCAAACAATAATCTAGAGCAGAAAACTTGAGTATTCAAATCAACTTTATATTTCATATGTTGAGTGATCTTATACCACCATATAATGACTACACCTCCAACTGTCTACATAAAAATCAACCATAAGAAAAAAAATCCATAAATCACATGATAGTAACACCTCTAATTAGTTTGGAAAAAAATGTTAATTAATATCGGAAGGAGGAAAACGAAAAGAGGGCATGATACAATGAGTGATGTAAGCTTCATTGGAGCCTGGTATTGAACTAGGTTTAGGGGTAATGCGACTATGGCCCCCTAAAGTTCCTAAAATTAAAAAATTGCTTATAAAATTCAATGTTAGTTCCCTCCCCCCCTCCAGGTTTTAGATAATTTTAGATTACTCCCCTCCTCCCTCGGTTTTTGCACATTTTACATTAGCCCTCCCCCGATTTTTACATACTTTTAAATTACCCCACTCCTCCCCCCTCCCCCCCTTCCTTACACTCCAAAAGGATAAAATTTTAAAGTACAAAAAGTTAAAACATTATTCTTATAATTATAGTCCTTTCCACCCCTTCCTTACACTCCAATTTGAGGTGTATAAAAAAAGGTGAGTTTTGAAGGGGAAGAACGTTCCAATTTGAGGTGTAAGAAAAAAAAAAGAGTTTTGAAGGGGAAGGAAGGGTAAAGTTCACCCATCCTTACCCTTCTCATTAAAAATTATTTTCCTAAATAAGGGTATTATCTTACCCCTCCTTACACTCCCTTCCGTTCATCTTCTTTATACTCCATCCAAACAAAGTCTTAAAAAACCTTTTTTTTCTTTTCTCTGTATGGTTATCATGCATAGTGTAAGACTTCGTTTGCATAATTATGGCTAAAATCTCACAATATTTCAACAATTAAATTCACTTTAAATTCATGGATGGCATTAAATGAACACGATACCATTCAACCAAGGAAGCTTTTAAAAGAAAGTGGGGCAACTGATTTTATTGATTTGTCCTCTAAAGTTTACTCTTAATTACTTATAGTTGTAGATGCTTTTTATTAGTTAATAATGCACATATAATTAGCTTTGAGCTTAATGAATTTATTGAAAACTATCTTATATTTTCTAACCTCATTTGAAAGAAGTCGGTTTTTTCATGGCCCAAAAAAAATAAAAATCATCCTTATTGACTGCAAAATTAAAAGCAATACTAGTTGGAAACAATCTAATTTACATTCACTCACAACAGAAAATTAAGAAAAGAAAATATACAATATAACCAAATAATAACAAAAAGAAAATATATAACACAAAATGGAAAAAGGACTAAAACCACAACTGTTGTTTTTTATTGCTTAACAACTTTGTTCCAACATATTTTGAGCCAAATCTTTTCTCTTAACTCCCTTCTTCATAAATTCAGCCCAACTTATAAGAACATCAAAGACTACAAACTTTCTTGACAACCTCAACCTTTGGTTAACTCCTCAAGTGTATTAGGATTCCCACCTTTGGATAAATCAGCCCCAAACTTATTGTAGTCAAGCTAAGGAGCTTTCATTCCTTACTCTGACACTCCTCCAAGTATTTAAACAAGCTTTCTCCTGATCTTCCCAAATATATAAGCCCTCCAATGAGAAAAATGTAAGGATTATCTCATGGCAAAACCCCTTCATGTTCATATCACCCTAGACTTCTCGTCTCATTTCTTAATTCCTTATTTGAAAATAAGATTTCATTATCATGTTGTAAGAGGGAACTATAGGTCCAATTTTATTGATCTTGTGATGTGAACTTAATGGAGATTTGTTGGTTTTAAGGCTTTGGATCATAGCACAGTCGTGCTTGTAACCATGTTGAGGTGTATGTTTTTTCTAGGAGGGAGCACGACCTGAGCATGGGTGTGCTAGTGCCTGTGCCGAAATCTGTCATTTTGTCCAAAGAGTAATACAGCTTGGGACACGCGTCATGTCAGAGGTTTTGTTAGGATCTGCCATTTTGTCTAGTGATGAGCACGACCTGAAGCACGGGCATGACACGGCCGTATGACAAACAGTGCATTGACCTCAATTTGGGAAGCTATTTTTTATCCTTGGTTTGTCTCCACTTATACCCTAATTGTATAAATACCTATTTTTAAGGTTTGGCAAGTGCGATCTTATTATTGTTAGCTACCCTAACACTCCGTTATGTTAAGGCATGGTTTTACAACATAGTAAAATCCTCTCCTCCTCTACCCGTGGTTTTTTCACATCTCGGGATTTTTCACGTAAATTCTTGTATGTGTTTCTCTACTTCTTTATTTTCCCATTATTTTTTGTGTTTAATTTTTTGTTTGTGTACTTTGATTGCTTCCATTGCGCGACAAATTCCACTATGGATAATCTTCCTATATATTCTCATAAAATCACCTGACATTTTTTTACTTATCATTAACTTGATAAGGGCAATATACGTCTGCTCAGCAAGGGAACAACCCTTTTCTTGCATCTCCTTCAACAAGTCATACATCGTATCCATTCTCTTCTAATCTATGTAGCACGGAAACGAAAAATTGAAAAATGAAAAAATGTGGAAACGGATATGGCAAAATGATATTTCTTAAAAATATAAGAAATGGAAATATGAAGTAAACTTGTAAACATTAAAAGTATAGGGGTATGTAATAAATATTAAAAATATATACATATATATTATATAGATATAAATTTTATATATAAATATTAAAAAAAATTATTTATTCTATTAATTAATAGTATAACTAGTCGTGGATCTCCGCAATGTGCAGACTGTAAAATAAAATAATTTAAATGGAACAGGAACAAATTAATATATATATATATATATTCTTTAATTTTTATTGTCAT
>CATIWK010569526.1:0-20846 GCA_949634005.1 Mallotus japonicus
TAGATTTTTTTTTAAAAAAAATTTATAGATTACGAGTGTTTAAATTCTTACACGACGGGTTCACCCATGTACAATTAGGTTTTAGATTAAAAAAAATTAATTGAATTTAAAAAAAAATCAAAAAATAAATAACAAAAAAAAGGGAGCCAAAATAGTTATTTGACCCCCAAATTTTTTGTCAGTTAGCTACCCGCGAACGTCGCGGGTAACGACACCAATCGGTGTCCATATATATATATATATATATATGTAGGTACGAAGAAACATTTCCTGATTCAACAGGTATAATGTTTATTCTTCAGTGTTAATGACAAATGTCAACAAACTTAAATACCAAATTGTCATTTATAGTTTGGGTTCACACGAATCCAAAATCATGGTTTCATATCCGAAAAATGACGAACTCCAATTGCTAATCATTTATTAAAATCTCAATTGGTTACTCCAATTTTTTTTTCTTTTGGAAGAGGGTGTTAAAGTTATATAAATTCTTGGTTCCATCACATGATCATCCTATATAGTTTTTTTCATAACTCCAAATTCTTTTTAAAAATTTTTATATTTAAAATCTATTAAATTTTTATTAATCCGATTAAATGCAGACATAATTATTAAAGAGATAAAAAATATATTAATAATTAATTTAACGTGACTGTGTATATCATAAGTCAAATTAAAAGGTCCATTTAAGTCATGCCATCTAATTGTTGTAGCTAATTTTGCATTAAAAAAAACCATAATGGAAGGTTGTACGTTGCTCTCAAAGCTTTTATTTTTTTTCTTATCCATTGGCTCCAATTGAGATTTAAATTCAAGATTTTACAGTTTTGAAGAAAATAACTTCATTAATACTAATAAATTAAAGCTCAGCGAATGTTAATTTAAAGCATATTCCAAATTAATATACAGGTACATAACAAAGAATACCCAGAACAATGAAACTACAGCATCGAAGTACTGTACCGTAGTGGTTCCTTTGTTGGACTCCAATCACTGCAGTATATGCAAGCACCTTTCTTTTGACCAAATATATATGTCAAGTTGAGTCTTCATTCTTGACCAGCTTTGTTTACTGATATGAATTAATTTAATTTGTTTTTGATCCACATTTATTTCATTGGGTTGAAAAGAATTGTCCATTCATCCATTTCGAAGAGTTCTTGGCTCTTAACTATTGTTAGGTCTAGCTCTTTTTAGTTTACATTTTATGCAGGAAGTATGAAGATTTTGTGTTTTTTTTTTAATAGGGAGTTCATATGACCTAAATAATAATAGATTGCATAATAGGGGCAGTCATTTCTTTTTAAATCGACGATGGTAGAATTCCAATTCTACACCTTATAATGTCCTTAGAGAGAAGTTATCATTTGACTACTCTCTCGGCAAGATTTTGAGTTTTATTTTTTGAATACATTAATTATTATTTTATGAAAAAATATAAATAGTGTCTTAACTTTTTAATATTTGTTATTTTGATGTTTAAACTAATTTTTTTATTAATAGGGAGGTCATATGATCTAGTATTGATAGATGAACAATAGGGGTAGTCTTTCCTTTTTAAATAAGGTAGAAATAAATTTTCACAAATCGATGTCACTACAAGAAAAATGGGTATTAGGGAAAGAAAATTATGGTTGCAAAAATGTGAAAATAGGTCGCTAACGATAATTTGCGAATGGAAAATGCCAGTCGTATGAGGTCGCTATTGGCTCCGCCGCAAAAAATTTTTTATGACCTAAAAAATTCAGTGGTCGCAAACATTTTGCGACTAATATGAGTCTAGCAATTGCGACAGTAATACAGCCGTTATATATATATATATATATAGGTAGGGAGAATTGCTATTTTCCCCATGTGTTTTAGCCTAATACACTATTTCATCACTGACATTTGAAAAAATATTTATTCATCCCTGACATTTGCAATTTGTATATTATTTCATCATTGACAGAGGGACTAATGAGTGTTAACTATTGCAAATTTCAGAGATGAATAAATATTTTTTCAAATATCAGGGATAAAGTAGTGTAATAGGCCAAACCACAGGAGAAAAATAGCAATTATCCCATAAATATATATTACCATTTACATCCAATAAATTACCTACCATAATATTAATATTTGATTGCAATTTTTTGAATTTGTTACAGTAAATTATTGACTACGACCACTTTATGGCCATTATTTTCACTCATCACAAATACATATAAAAAAAATAATAAAATAACAAAGATATTTTTTGGATGATCTCATTTTAGATAAGAATATAGTGAAAAGAAGGGTTATGCTTTGAGTTGTTTCATAATTTATCTTATTTTTATTTGGGTTTTAGAGGGAATGACCAAATAGGTTTTAGAGGGAATAACCAAATAAAAATATAAGTTCCCTCTATATGTCACTTATTTGCGACCGAATTCAGCAATAAACAACAAAGGGAAATTTTAGTGGTCACAAAAATTCAATTTTAATGAAGTTTCAACTACCATTAATAATTGCGGATGCAATTGATATACTTATTGTGACTATTTTATATACCTTTCACAAAATTATGGTCGCTAAAAATCAATTTTCTTGTAATGATGACGATAGAATTCAAACCATACACTTCAAGATATCTTTAGAGAGGAATGACATCTTGACTATTTCATTGGTGTAAACTAATTTTTTTTACAATTAAATATTTGAACCGATGAGTATTTTCTAACATGCTATTTCTAGCAAATTTTACAGATTAAAATGTTTTTCTGTCTTATCCTAAATAGTAATTGACTTAAATTAATATTCTCCTTTTACATTATATTTCAGTTTCTTTACTTACTCTAATTATTATTTTTAAAAAAATATTAGAAATAAAGATTACGGATATTTTATAGTTACTTTATTTTCTTCATATTTTATTTATACTTTATATTTATTACCATAGGATGAAGGTGTTTTCCATCATCCAATGGTGATTATAAATAAAGTAAAACTATCAAAGTAACCATAGAATGCACCTAAAGATTACTATTTTTAACTTAACTTGAAAAAATAAATATCTTTTAATTCATTAAATATAATGACTGAATTTTAGTTTATTTAGTTTATTTCATTTTAGATATAGATAACACTACAAATATCGGAAATTTCTATTTGTATGAAAACTAAAATAGTGCCTTAAAAAGGTAATTTTTAACATTACATATAGATAAACATAACAACGGTTAAAATCAATATAGCAATAATAATTGAATAAAAAGATGGGTAGAGTTGTGAAAATTATCCACGAGGGGAGGAGTGCAAGCCCACGTACATGAGTGACTCATAAGTGGGGTGCACCTATAATCAGGCCGCTTACCGAATCATTAAACGGGCCGAACCCATAACCGGGCCGAACACCGAATCATTAAACGGGCCGCACCCACAACTGGGCCGCTCACCGTACCAGGTCTGTACAGGTCCCGGGATCACCGCTCTGATACCATGTGAAAATTATCCACGGGCCTCGGGGAGGAGTGCAAGCCCACGTACACAAGTGACTCATAAGTGGGGTTGAACTCATCTAACACAAAACCAATTAATTTATGTTAGGGTCTAAGTCCACCACATTATAAGCCACTCAACTCCTTTGTAATTTACCAATGTGGGATATATGCATTCTCAACAAGAGCGGATGGCGGAAGGGAGAAGACGAGAAGTGAGTGGAAGATTAATGGGGAATGGCTGGGGCTCTCTTTAACCGTGTTGCTGGTTTTGATCATCATGAGTGTTGTTTCTGATGCACATTCTTTCAAAGGCAACACATTCTGCAATGATGACATAAATGGTGAATGCAATGAGCCTCTAAAGCCTTTCATCAAGCAACCGGTTATTACTTATGGAAATTTACGGAAACGGCAGCCATTTTGCAATTCAAATGTATACGGCAGTTGCTTCCCCCCCCCCCCGGGGGAATACCACTCGGCCCTGTGCTTATTACACTAGATGCAGACAGCATATGCCACCACCAGGAGAACGTTAAAGAATGGTGGATGTCTGAATAATTAATTATATTTATTTTTAGAATAACATTAATTTGGTTTCATTTTGTTTTTGGTTTGATTAATTGATGATGGATGTGTATAATTAAAAGGGAGAAAATAACAACCATTTGGGCATCAGTTAATAACTCATAAATGAAAATTCAATTTGTTTTTATGCAAGTCTAATTAAGTTTTCTTCTCCTCGATTTTGCGTAGGTTAAAAGAAGAAAAGAGAAAAGTCTTCAAATTAATTTTTTATTACGGTATATATATGTGTATTTATATAATTAATTAACAACAACATTTTCCTCGGTGTTATAATGATAGATCGTGGTAGTTTGTTTTTACACTATCATGAGAACATTGAAAAATTCTCGTTAGCAACCAATAAAAATGTTAATGATACAATGAGAAGGAGAGATTCATTAACTTTCTCTTTTACCTTAATGGGCTGCACCACATTTTCCCCTTATTTTTCTCTTGTAAATTTCTTTTTTCATTGGCCAATAAAAAAATTTCTGTTTTTTTTTTTGTTTGGCTCCTCTACTATCACTCTTGCACGACCATTTTTTTCATGAAGTGATTTTTTTTTTTTAACATTGCACACTAATTGTATTTGGAGAGTTGGTGAAAGAGAAGTGGAAAAATTCGATTTGATCATTCATAATGTCTATAGGAGATTTGACTTCTGAGAAGTGAGGATATTCTCTTTTACAAAATGAACTATTAAATTCTTTTATTTAAAGTTTATGATTTATTTCAAATAATTTTTATGGTTTAGAATTTTACAATTTTAGTTGACAATTCAAGTTTATATTTGAAATTAAGACTTCGTTTGTTTGTAGAAAATATTTTATTTTTGGAAAATATTTTCTAGAGAGAAAATACTTTTTCTCTCTAAAAAATATTTTCTGATATTTGGCCATAACATTAGAAAACAATTGGAAAATATCATTTTTGTGACATCAACACTTTTTATTATTCAATTTATCTCTTTGTAATGGACCTAATATATATTTTTTGCAAATTATCTCTTTATAATGAACCTGATGAATTGATACAAAATTTATATGATAATTAATCTATACAAAAAAAAAAAGGGATGAGAGGAAAAAATGAAAAAAAAAAAAAGAGCAAAGGAGAAAAGAAGGAGAGAACACAAAAAAAAATAATGAGAAAATAAAAAAGAGGGAAAGGATAAAAGAAGTATACAAGGTGAAAAATGAGGAGAAAACAAAAAAAAAGAGGGAAAGAAGAAAAAAAAAAGGAGATAATGAACTAAATAAGAATAAAATAAAAATAAAAAAGAGGAAAAATAAAAAAGATGAAGAAAATAAGGAGTAAATAAAAAAGAGAAGAAATAAGGACAAAATTGAAGTAAGAAATAAAAAAATGTGCATTTTAAGTAAATTTCTCGTATTTTTAGTATGGGAAAATGATTTCCCATTTTAAGGATGAGAAATCATTTTTTCCTTATTTTTATGTTTTTTTCCGTTGACTTCTTTGGTAAGTCAAACACTGAAAAATAAGAGAAAATATTTTCCAGAAGAATATTTTTCGGAAGAATATTTTTTACAAACAAACAGAGCCTAAATTTATTATTATTATTATTGTAGAAGCAATATCCAATGAAAGGACATTAATATTCAAAACTAATAACTATATATTTTCTTATTTATTTTCACTTTATGTATGCATGTATATAGTGTATGTAACAAAATATATATATAATAGTGTGAAAATATATAGCTGTTAAAATTGCACAATTTTTATTGTATTTTAACAATTCGATCTATTCTCAATGTTAATAATTTTATTTTATAAAAAAATATTTGACTAAATTTAAAAATTTATTTATGCTGAATTTTTGTATAATTTAATTATGTTATTTTTTTTTTTCTGAATAAATGTTGACTCAATCATCACTACAAAAAACGATAAGATTAACGAAGGATAAATCCATACGCATCGTTAATTGAAATTAGCAACAGAATAAGACCGTGATGAAAAATATAATCATTGAGTTAAATAGTGTCGGTCAAGACAATCCGTTGCTGATTTTGCAATGGATTGAATACAATTAACTTTGCGACAATTTGTAATCCATCACAAAGCATTTCGTCGTATAAACTTTTTGTCTATTGCTAGTTTGCAATAGATTTCCAACATTTTCATATCATTGCTAATTTTTTATTTTTAAACAATATATTAGCTTTAATGACAATTTTTATGATCGTTAATCCGTCGCTAAAGCTAACATATGAAAAAAATATTTTTGATTTAATGAATATGTAATTGATAAAATAATGAGAGATTCACATAATAATAACAACAACAACAATAGCAACATGTGTGTGTATATATATATGATAACCATTATCCAAAAGAGCATATATCCAAACTCTATGCAGTCGCATAACCATTGACCGTGATTGAACAATAAGGGTAGTTTTTTCTTTTTAAATAAAGTACAGATAAATTTTCACAAATCGATGACAATAGGATTCGAACCATACATCTCAAGATACCTTAGAGAGGATTGACATCTTGACTACTATTTCATTGGTTTAAACTAATTTTTTTACAAATAAATATTTTAACCGATAAATACTTTCTAACATGATATTTCTAACAAATTTTATAGATTGAAATGTTTTTCTATCTTATCCTAAATAGTAATTGACTTAAATATTCTCTTTTTGCATTATATTTCAGTTTCTTTTCTTACTCTAATTATTATTTTTAAAAAATATTGGAAATAAAGATAACTATTTTTAACTTAACCTGAAAAAATAAATATTTTTTAATTCATTAAATATAATGATTGAATTTCATTTTTTTTTCATTTTAGGAAATTTCTATTTTTATGTAACCTTATTAAAATAGTGCCTTAAAAAAAGGCAATTTTTAACATTATATATATATAAACATAACGACAGTTAAAATTGCCATAACAAGAATAATCGAATAAAAAGATGGGAGAGCGGATGGTGGAAGAGAGAAGACGAGAAGTGAGTGGAAGATTAATGGGGAATGGCTGGGGCTCTCTTTAACCGTGTTGCTGGTTTTGATCATCACGACTGCTGTTTCTGATGCACATTCTCTCAAAGGCAACACATTCTGCAATGATGACATAAATGGTGAATGCAATGAGCTTCTAAAGCCTTTCATCAAGCAACCGGTTATTACTTATGGAAATTTACGGAAACGGCAGCCAATTTGCAATTCAAATATATACGGCAATTGCTTAAGACCCCGCCCCCAAAATAGCACTCGGTCCTGTGCTTATGACAGTAGATGCAGACAGCCAATGCCACCACCAGGAGAACGTTAAAGAATGGTGGATGTCTGAATAATTAATTATATTTATTTTAAGAATAACATTAATTTGGTTTCATTTTGTTTTTGGTTTGATTAATTGATGATGGAATGTGTAAAATTAAAAGAGAGAAAATAACAACCATTTGGGCGTCAATTAATAACTCATAAATGAAAATTCAATTTGTTTTTATGTAAGTCTAATTAAGTTTTCTTATTATTATCATTATAGCAGCCGAGAAGAATTTTGCGTAGATTAAGAGGAGAAAAGAGAAAAATCTTTAAATAAAATTTTTATTACGGTACATATATTTGTATTTATATAGTTAATTAACAACAACATTTTCTTCGGTATTATAATGGAGTCATTCTTCAGTACAAAGATATGTATGTATATAAATGAAATTATAACTATTAAATTAATGTTTATTTAATAATAGTTATTGATGCAGATTATGAATATTGATAATAAAAATAATCAATAGTTGTAATTAAATAAAAAGTAATCTAACGGTCATAATTTTATTTTTATAGATATAAACGTTTGTACCATAGTAAGAGCCATTATAATAATATATTGTTATAGTTTGTTTTTACACTATCATAATGACATTGTAAAAATTCTCGTTAGCAACCCATAGAAATGTTAACGATACAATGAGAAGGAGAGATTCAGTAACTTCCTGTTTTACCTTAATGGGCTACACCACATTTTCCCCTTATTTTTCTCTTGTAAATTTCTTTTTTCATTGGCCAATAAAAACTTTCTCTTTTTACGTAGGGTTCTACTATCACTCTTGCACGACCAATTTTTTTTTTCATGAGGTGATTTTTTTTTTTTTGGTAAATTGGGAGGTCATATGATCTTAGTATCGATGGACCGCACAACAGAGGGTAACCCTCCTCTCTAAATCGGCGATAGTAGGAATTGAACCATACACCTCAGGATGCTCTTAAAAAGAAGTTACCATTTGGTGATTTTTTTAACATTGCACATTAATTGTATTTGGAAACTTGGTGAAGAAAAAATGAAAACTTGATGCTTGATCATTCATAATGCCTATAGGAGATTTGGTCATATAGACTTTCTTGAAGCGATGATATTCTCTTTTACAAAATGAACTATTAAATTCTTTTATTTAAAGTTTATGATATATTTCAAATAATTTTTATGGTTTAGAATTTTACTATTTTAGTTGAAAAATCAAGTTTATATTTGAAACTGAATTTATTATTATTATTATTATAGAAGCAATATCCAAAAAAAAGGGCATTATTATTCAAAACTAATAACTATATATTTTCTTATTTATTTTCACTTAATGTATGTATATAGTGTATGTAACAAAAAAAAAAATTTATATACTGTGAAAAAAGCTGTTAAAATTGCACAATTTTTATTGTATTTTGACAATTCAATCTATTATCAATCTTAATAATTTTATTTTATAAAAAATAATTGACTAAATTTAAGAATTTATTTATGGCGAATTTTTGTATAATTTAATTACAAATTTTTTGTATTGGAATAAATGTTGACCCAATTTAACTCAAATCATCACTACAAAAAATGATAAGATTAGCGACGAACTAATTGAAATTAGCGACGCAATAATACCGTGATGGAAAATCTGGTCGCTAAGTTAAATAGTGGCAGTCGAGACAATCCGTTGCTAATTATGCGATGGATTAGAAACAATTAACTTTGCGATGGTTTGTAATCCATCACAAAGCATTTCTTCATGCACACTTTTCGTTTATTGCTAGTTTATGATAGATTTTCAAGAGTTTTGTTATTAGTCGCTAACTTTTCATTTTTAAAAAAAAAATTAGCTTTAGCGAGAAATTTTATGGTCACTAATCCGTCGCTAAAGCTGACATATGAAAAAAATGGAAAAAGACCTTATGATTGCCGATGGACGTTGGTCGGAGTGCTAGCACCACGGCGGCGGCAGTCACGTTGGTGGTGTGGGATGAGGGACCGATGATTTCTTGTTTTTTTTTTTTTTTTTTTGGTTTGACAATGTAAGGAGAGAGGGGAAGAGAAGCTGCAGCAGCAGAGTAATTAAAATTTAGCGACGGACTGTGGGTCATTGCAAATTCATCAATTTTCCCATCTACGTTGCTAATTTTTGATAGAAATCCGTCGTAATTCCATCTTCAATTTTTGGTTTCATATAGCGCCATTACTTTACGATGAACATTTTTATCCGTTGCTATTTAACAACAGATTAACAACGAATATAAAATTATATCTATTAGCAACTAATTTTTTGTCACTAGTCGTGTCATAAATTGTTTGGCGCGTGTTTCACACCTTAATTTAGTGACAAAAAAATTTATCTATCACTAACTTAAAGAGCCTCTCCCGTCTTTAATTTTTGTCACTATTCCATCTCTATTTAGCAACGAATAAATATTGTAGTGCATGAAGAACTAAAAATACTTTAGTTTTTGTTATTATTCTGTTTTTATTTAGCGACTGATAAATATCCATAGCTAATGGTGCTGTTTTTTTTTTTTTGTAGTGCATGAAGAATTAAAACTACATATATATATATATATTTAATATATATGTATAAGCATGATTCACTGCAATTCATAAAAGCTTAACTTTAAAATACAATATATAAACTTAAAAAAATTAAATCTTTCAAAACCTGGATCCATAAAAACTCACATGTATTTAATTAATTCTTTTATATGTCTCTTATAAAAAAATATTTAAATAATAAAAATTTCAAACCTTACAATTAATTTTCTTTTTTTAAATAAATATTCAAGTTAAAATTTTATGTTCTATTAATGTTGATGATGTGCATAATCACTTTCATGCTAAAAACTATATGGATTATTATTAAGTGATGTCGAATTATGATATGTTTAATATTATAATGAAAAGAAAATAAATTGTGAATCTTACGTCAAATTTCCTGTTGAGTAATCCCACCATAATCTAACCTTCTGTGACTTAATCTTCGATTTTGATAGTTAACAAAATCTCGATCTTTGGTTTGATTCTCCAGGATTTTTTTTTTAAATAAAAAGTTGATACATCGGCAAAGTAGAAGGTGTGCTTAATTAATTAATAAAAATCTGGTATTAGTGCATATTGAGATAATATATACATACATGCCACTGTGCCACACTTAGGCACGTACCAAGATTTAATCAATTTGATTAGTAGGTCTAAAAGTTATTAGCATAGAAAAGCTATATGTGTGTGTATGGTGGGGTGGGAATGCTATCTTCCCTTCCCAAGTACTTGTTTGAAGTTCATTTTCAATGTATATGCAATCATATATGAATATAATTCGGCATTTAATTTTCTAATTAACTTTTTATAATGATATTAAAATTAGAATATGTAAGTCTCAGAAGTAGATTAACTGGCAAAAGATGTAAATATTCAAATGAGGAAACAGGGTTTGAACCTCGGCCCCTTTTTTTCTTCTCTTGTGGTAGGACTTAATCACTTCAACTATTTTAAAAGAAATTAGAATATGTAATATTAAACAATTTAAAAATTTGAAAGTTTAAAATTAACTTTTCACAATAATTACGAATAGACCCTAATATTTTCACATATAGGCACTAATAGAATTCAACCGTTCAATTTTCTCATTGTAATTAAACTACTTCAAGAATCAAGTTAATCTTCTCTAAATTTAATTTAGAGACTATAACTTATTTACTATTAATAAACAATATTCATTTATTATCGGTTGATGAATATAATTGAAAATATATTAGAATTGTATTCAATTTTAATTATATTTTCGTCTATCATCTATACATTAAATCATGGATTATTATTATTGAAAAATAGACTCGATGCATAATTTATATCTAATAATTAGAATTTTCAATCGCTAAACATGAAACTAATTAATAGATGGTTGGTACTATTATACAAAAAGTTAAATTTTTTTTTTTTTGTTAATAAGGAGATCATATGATCTAAATATCGATGGACTACACAACAAGAACAGTCTTCCCCTTTTATACAAAAAGCTAAATTAAAGCTAGGTTGAATTCAATCTTTTTGATTCTTTAGTACCATTATGTATAAATTTAGAATCATAGGCAGTCAAAAGTTTCTGCTAATTGAACAATATAAGTGATCAATCCTGCCAACTTTGCAAGATTATATCACCAACCACTAAAATTTTTTATATATACATATTATATATATGGGGCTAAAGAATATAATTCTGACTGCCAACTTAACCATAGTTGATCTTACAGAATTGAAGGGACAAGGACATTTCCTCTTTTTCCCTATACGCAGTGAGAGGCCAATGATCAAAGTTGATCAAAATGAACATAAATTATTAAAAATATTTGATGTGACAAGGGCATTTACTTGTCCCTGTACGCGGCGAGTGGCAGCAGCTTTTCTTCTTTTGCCTATAAATGGTTGGTAAAAAAAAAAGATAAGCATTTGCAAATGTATATGTATATGTATATATATATATTTTTTGGCCTGGAAATTTATGGGCATCCACAATTGATGAACCAGAATTAAAAGGGTATGGCTCTTTTAGAATCATTCCTTTGATATTTAGATTGAACAGAATATTCTTATTATGGTGTTGCATAGATTTGATGGGCACACATGGACATGGTGTTACATAACAGGGAATATAATTTAATTTAGTGGGGGGTGGTGCTGTGCTGGTCTGATTCTTGCAATAAGAATTGCAGTTTCTAAGGCTATCATCTAAACACCTCATAGCAATTGCTCATTGTATATATATATATATATAAGAATTTGTAATATATATATATTTTTTATTTTTTTCTCTTTTGGTGAATTGAGGAGGTTTCCAGTTGAGCTGGGAGCAACTTTGTACCGTTGATATATTTTCAAGTGAGTTTGAGTGATATTTGATCATTGCATTATATGGCCACCTAAATTGAAGTATGTTTTACCAACAACCATTAGGATCAGCTGATAAGGAGTTGTTCTCACTTAAATTAGGTCTCGGGTTCGAATTTTAGTGTATGCAGTCATGTTAAATAGTTATTGAGAGACCTTTGTTGTCCTTATGGTCCTATGCGGGTCGAACCGAATTAGAGCCCAGTAGACTCTAAATACCGGTGGTTCACACCAAAACTGAAGTATTTTTTTTCTTTTTTTAAATTATACAAAATACATAATGGGTCAGCCATAAAATTTTCAACAATTAATGCTAAAAAAAAAGAAAAATTCTAATCCTCACACGTTTTTTCACCATGGGGACATTATATAGGACTAAGGTCAAAATGGTTTCCCTTAATTTGATCGACTATTAGTGACAATGTGTCAATAACTAGTAAAGCAATGAGTTGACGTAGTGCTTGACCATAGGGTCCAACCCTATTTTTCACAATGGCTTCAATTTTGGTCATCATACTTCATACATAAGCTAGTGTCTTCCTATATATATAAATATTCAAAAGAGCAAATGGGTGGAGAAGTTTATTCTTGGAATATACCAATTCTTTCAAGCTTTTGCCACACTCTTCTCATTATAGCTAGTGTTCATTGTTATGATCATACTTAGATTGACTAGCAATGAGAGTCCTCCACGAAAAGTCAACTTAATTAGGAGCTATTGAAATATTAAATGTATCACAAGTTTCTGCGTCTGTTGTGCTACGAAAGACATGGTGGTGAACACACTCAAAAACTTCAGCATTTTTGGCTAGAGACATAATTGGAAGTAGCCTTGCCTAGCTATTTAGTTTAGATCTCCATATACATCACAAAGAAATTGTACTTCCATATGCAAAATCCACCAACATTTTAGGCTACAACTAAAATGTAGACCATCTGGTTGAGTATTTTTGCCATTGCGTTTTGCTAATACATATGTAATAACTTGAGATATAGAAATTGAGTATTCAAATAGTAAAAAAAAAAATTATGATATTAAAAAAAATGACGTCAGTGAGGAAGTAGTCAAATGATAACTGCTCTTTAAAGCATTCTGAGCCTGAAGTGTATAGTTCAATTCCTATTGTCCTTGATTTAAAGGGGAGGACTACCTCATTAAAATTTAGATCATATGACCTTATGACCTCCTTATTGAAAAAAAAAAAAGTGAAAATTAGTTTGAAAAAATGAGATATATAAAGCCAATTATATAGTAATGCTAGATATTGCTTCTCAATTGAGGCCAAAAAAAAAAGATATTGCTTTGCCAGCCATTGAAATTTTCTGAAACTGATAAAAAAAGAAGAAGGTGAGTGGAGGATGGAAAATGACAAAAAGCAGCAAGATAATGTCTAAAAGATGTGTTCTATTTTTGTTTATCCTATTTCAGTGCTGAGTTCTTCTTCTATCCATTGTTGGTGGAGAGGCTAAACTTTTATAGATATATAGGAATGGATTCATGAATCAATAGAGTTGAGAAGCAGAAAGAGAAGCTTTGGTTTTGTCTTCTTTATTAATTGTTTCCATGTTCCAAATTATAGATTACACAATACCACTTCATTCTTTGAACTTTTCCATTTTTAAGCCTCTTTTTCCATCAAAAGAATTCACTAGTTAATTCCTAGTAGAGTAGCAGCATGTTTATATGGATGATCATCATTGTGTTTAAATTGACTTTAAGCATTATATTATATAATTTTATAGCCTTTTTTTAGATATGTTACAAAAACAACTGCAATGGAGCTCAATAATTTTATAAACAAAAATGGTGTGAAAGTGGTTGGATATTATGCCATTCACAAATTGACTCTATTTAAATTTGTGCCCTCTCTAATCTTAAGAGTTGGCACATAGCAACCAAATAAAAATAAAAACCTACAACTAATTGTCTATAGATATTGGAAGGATTAAATTACATATACTAAAGATATACTTGAAATAGATTATCGCGATGAGCTCTGGTCTAGTGGCCAAAATGACTCCAAATGATATTTAAGAATCTAAGTTTGAATCTCATTAAAAAAAAAAATTATCAAATGTTGGAGATATTAAATATAAAAAATACATCTCAAATTTGATTAGAATGATAATACATTATGGGAACTTATACGAAGTATTGCATTTTATTTTTAAAATTTAATTATTAGATATATAATAAGTTTAAATGTTTTTTTTTTTAATTGGGATATGAAACAGAAAGGAAGAGTTAGTTGTTAGTGGTTAGTAGCTAATATTTTTTAAATGTTTTACTTTAGTAAAACTAACTATATATATTTATTGGTATTCTAAAAAAAACTATATATTTATTGGTAAACCCCTAAATATAAAAATAGTAATTTCAATAAGTAAATTAATTTTTGCTATAAATTATTCATCACAAGTGAAAATTTTAATGAATATTAAAGGATGAAAACATTTAAACATAGAGCCTGCATTTTTATTTTTTATTGTACTTTTATATCACTTTGTTTGGTCCAAAAAGAGCAGGCTGTCGGGACCATAGAACAAGAAGCTGTGAAAGTTACCAGAAAATGAAATTGAGAATTGCAAAAGTGAAGCTCGGTTCAATTTCTTTTCATGCTTTTATCTTGTTTTTTTTTTAACAAGGAGGTTATACGATCAAAATTTCGATAATCGAACTCTATATTTCAGGATACTTTTAGAGAGCAGTTACCACTTGACTACTTCTCACTGACGCTTTTATCTTGTTTTTAATTAGCTAATATAGGTCTGTAATCATGATTGTTGCAATAACGGAGCACTAAATCTCTTTCCATAATTATTTCCTTTATTTTTACCTTTTCAGTGAATTTAAAAATCACAGTTCATGCCTTTAATCTATATAAAAAATGCTACAAAATGAAGTTAAGTTCTTAGTAGTTATTATTATGATTCTAGGGAGATCCTTGCTACTTAATTCTTGTTTTAGTGGTCTAATGTTTATTCATTTAGCAAAAGAAATCTTTCAATATAATTGAGTGAGGTAGGCAAATGAGATTTATGATCAATCTATTTTGTCTTTTTTCCCCAAATTGTTCATAATTTAAAAAAAAAATTAATGAAATAGCATGTGTGGTCAAGAATTTTCTTCATGTTACTAAAATTATAGATACTTATTGACAAGTAGTTGTAAAAAAATTATAAAAACAAAGTAACACGTTTTCCATACAATTCGTTGTCATAATTTACAATTATTCATGGGAAGTGTAAGGATAGTACACTAATGGCAACATCCTTATCCAAAATCTACATATCATCAGCTGGGATCACACAACAATGGGTGATTATATATATCTATCAAATTTCTATTATATGATTTATTATTAATATTATTATAATTATTATTGTTATTATTATATATAGAGTGTGAGATATTTTACCTAATAGTGCATCAAGACTAATAATCTTGATTTTTGGACACTCTGAGATTTGAACCCATAACCTAAGGTCAATGGTGCCTCACCCTAAATCATTTGGCCTAAAGGTCATTGGCCTAAAAATTGTTGTTGTTTTTTCCTTTTTAACATCAGTTAATGATATAATATATCATTATAAACAACCAAATTTAACAAACTAAAATTAGTATAAAAAATTATTAGAACAAAACAATCTAGAAATTATAATAATTTTTCACAATAACTCGAAACAATAGATCTAATATAGGTACATTCGTGAATTTTAACGTGTTATCAGACTTTATGTGAAAGATAATTGCATAGTGCACAAAGTTTGACTCTTAACTTTGAGGAGAGAGAGGTACTTGAAATCAAGTAGCACATTAAGCTTGAACTCAAGTTTAGATTTGGATCAAATAATTTTCCTCTTCCTTAAATTTGACTAACAATTCCACACTAAAATATCGAAAAAATTGAAAAAAAAAAAAACTATATAAATGGGATAAAATCCACATTAAGTTAAAATCAAAACTTAAATATAATTTATTTACAAACTAAATTACAAGAAGTTGAATATTTGAATAATTTTTAGCCAAAAAAAAATTTGCCAAAACCATCTAAAATTAGAGGAAACCGATGAAGGAGACAAAGAAAAAGTAGATGAGAAGAGAGAAGATAGGTGAGGAGAGATATTTGTTTGTGACCTATAATTTTTTTTTGACCAAAGTTAGGAGAGGGGATGGTAGGTTTCGAACCGGAAACCCACCGTATGTCCCTCAACGATGGTGAGGCATGCGGGGACTTTGTGACATATAATTGATGATATTAATTGAAGGCAAATTGATATTCATGGGTTTTTATTTTGTAGGATTTCTAATGTAGTATAAGAAATCAAAAGTTTATTGATGGAAGAAGACACGTGTAGACCCGTTATATGACAAATTTTTCTTGAAATTTTATTTTTGATCCATATAAAGGGGTTCCATCACCTAAGAAGAGTGGTATTTTTGTTATTTTGAGAAGTCGCAACAATACTGTTCCTATCTCAATCCGCAATACTAATTATTTTCCTTTATTGATTGATATTTTTTTTTCTTTTATTATTTTAAGTAAAATCAAGAAAATCGTCAAACTAGCAAATTAAATCATATTCATCTCAAAAACATAATTTTAAAAATTTTCTTGCATAATTCTTTTTTACATATATCTTTAATTTGGCTACCAATATTAATATATGAATACCACAATTATTTTGATATTAGGGGGCATTTGGTTCGTATTCTTGAATTGGAATGGGAATAGTAATGGGAAGGAATGAGAAATGGAATGAAAATTTGAAGAAGGTGTTTGGTTTCACTAGGGAATGATAATGAGAATGATAATCAAATATCATTTAACAACTAAAATTTCTTGGATGAAAAAATATTTTTGTAATTTTTTTTATTTATTAAAAATTAACATTATAAATTTTTATATTAAAAAGTAATATTACAATGATGTAGTTTAAAATATTTATTTTTAAAAATATTATTATAATTTTTTAAAAAAAGTATAAAAAATATTTACTTTAAATAAATATTTTTATTCAAACATTTAATGCATATTTTTATTAATTTGTATGTTTTATTTATAAAATTTTAATATTTAAAAGTTTAACTAATTTATAATTGAATTGACTTGATTCTCTTGGGAATCAAATGTCATTCCTTAGAAAGAAGAGGAGAATGGTAATTCCCATTGATGGAAGAATTACATTCTTATTCTTATATTAATTATAGCCAACCAAACACTAAAAATCAGAATCTTCCATTCCGATTTCGATTCCCACCTTTATTTTTTACTAAACAAACACCTCCTTAATTCTTTCTTGTTTACTGTCTATTAATTACTAAATTATTTCCTTTAGAACTTTATTTGATTCGTTTTTCAAAGTTATTGAATTTAATTTGAAACTTATAATAATATTTTATTCTTCCATAAAAATAATAATAATATATTATACATTTTGCCTTATATATAATATTGAGTTTGTATAGGATTCATGATGTACTTAGTTTAAAATCAAGAGTTTGTTGGTTAATATTTTTCTTTCTTTTGTTCTTATAAAACAAAGTCGTACGAATATAAAAATTGTGGCTAAATATAACCTATAGTCAGACTGAAAATTTATATATACACGATATGTGATACATGAGTAACATTCTAGGTCGTCTTTTAATGCTGATCTTTCTTTTTTGATGCTGCTGTTCACAGGCTTGCATGGACAATATATTAGATCCTTAATGCAAGTACTTATGTACTGTTTATATTCTTCAAGTTTTCCCTCTATTCTACCTTCAAAGAATATTATAGCAATGCACATTGGGACTGTCTAGAATAGATACTGCTGAGAAGTGAGAACTCACATATTCATAATAGCAATATAGTCCTCTCCTATTCTTTGAATTTAGATATATGTTACCTTTTTTTTTGGCAGGTGCCCTTTTGTTAGACTCTCATAAGATTATAATTGTTAATTGTTTGCAATAAGGGGATTTATATTCTATTATTTATGAACGTAGGACACCATATAAGTGGATTCCATATATCCCAACGATAATATTTTAAAAAAAATTTTGATGGGCGATGTAGGAATTCAAATTTAAAATCTAGAACTTTAGTTTTAGACCAATTGAGCTTGGACCTTAACTACGGAATGTAGGTGTTACAGTTCAAGTGTTTATTTTATTAGCATTTGATGAAAAAAATTTAAGTCACTTTAGCAAAGTTGGACCATACTTTGTGAGGGAGATTTTGTTAGGCAAAAACATGTCCACGTTGCCCAACTAGATTATTCTTATTCTTCTTCTTATTATTATTATTTTGAACAAATATGAATGAGGATGATTCATTACTTATAGTGGAATGAGATTCATGGATGGCTCAGGACAAAGAGACAGCATACACTTAAGAGCTAAACAAAAAGTCATTCTTTGTCAAGCAGTTCACGAATTTATTGCTGGTTCTATCAGTCTTAACAAAGGTGAGAATCAGAATTATCCATTAACTCCTAGCATCTCTTTGATCTCTTCCTCTGCGGTTTTAAACTCTGAGTGAATACTGTCGAAGGGGTTATTAAGAAAGGAAATAACCATGGCTGAGTCTGAGGGATATGTAAATTGTAAGGAAAGCAATTTTATCAGGCCAAAACATATCCATGTTGTCTAGTTAGATAGACTTGTTGGGTTGGAAAATAAAGTCTATGTACTTTTAGATTTAAAAGCCCAGAAGGCAAAGGGATACACCTTGAATAACATATCCATTTCCACCAAATACATTTGTAATTTTTTAATTTTAGCATTATTATTTAAAAATATTAATTTGTCAGAGTTAAATTTATTAACATTTTCAGTATTAATTAGAATATTTTTATTTTATAAATTATTTAAATATTTAATTTAATTAAAATATTTTCAACAAAATTGAGTTATAAATTTAAAAAATAAATTAATAAAAATGTATCAAATTTAAATGCCTAGCATGCATTGATTGATAAATGTTTATAAAATGGTGATCCTTATAAACTAATTGTTCTACACTTCTTACTTGGTATAACTTGTTACATAAATCGTTGAAGGGGAGCTTAGTTTCTATCTGGGTATGTGCCTTTGGAAGAAATTTATAAGCAGCTCATAGTTATTTTGGCCTATTGATCTTCCAATATTAGATCTAAATGAGTTGAAAATAAATAAAAAGCCTCGCAAATTATAACTAGCCCATGACTGTTTGCTTCCCTAAAAAAGAAAGAAATTTCCCTTGTTTTATTTATTTATTTTTCAATTCTCTGTTACGTTAATATTATTGAAATTTGAGTTCTGTAAAATGTTATAACTTCTAACCACAACAATGATATCGACTTCATTATTCTAAATCGGATATCCTGAGCATGAGCATCAGTTATTTATAATTTTTTGTCTCAACATACCATTAATAATTTTTAATTACCTTATATATCGCTATATTTCCATATAATTTGTCTAAATCACTGATAGTTACAATTTAGTGAAATCTGATAAATCCAGTTCGATCAGCATAAATTTATAAGAGCGTTAAAGACTCTATACACCGTTTTGAATCCAAAATGTTGCTTAAATGATAATAATTTTTTATTAACTAATCCAATTAACATTTTAAATTTTTTATTCATTAATATTAGTAGAAAAATTATTTGTATAAAGAGTAAACTTTTACTAAATTTTTTTTAAAAAATCTTCCATTATCTCAAGGAAATAGCCAAGAGGGACAAGAAATTAAGACCATTAATAAGAATCATGCATTAAAGAAAAGTCGAAAGGTACATACATGAACCTTTACCTGACGCTCAACTTGTGAACCATGTATTTGTCTTTACATATCTTTGGCATATGCTCCTCTTAGCTTGCTTGATGTGAAGGTCTATGGCAGGAGGACGGGTCAAGGCAACGCGGATGCTGAAACTCAATCTTAGACGTCAATTCAAGTACATGAAATTAATCGACGGTTCATGGCTTGTCTGATGACAGCACAAGGGAGGAAAATTCTCAATTCAGTCTTACATGGTGGATGGAGTGAATGAACCAAGAAATTGGTAGACATTAATTAATTTTAATTTTTTTTCCTTAATGGCGAAGTTTTGTATGATATATATAGAGGTGTTTCTCTCCCAATCTTCTTCCATCTCACAACATTTTCAAGCAATTTCAAACAAATCATTGCCTCTTGTGTTATTTATACATATCAACTTTCAACATGGTGAGCTATTAATTGCTGTTATTGTTCATTAATATTGTTATTAGTATTTTATTGCTATCTATTTTCTTATCAAATTCACTTTTTATTATTATTAAAACTCGTATAATTTGTCAAACAGTGATTTAATTTGTATTTATATAATTATTTTTAATATTTAATAACTATAGGACTCCAATTTATATAAATTGTGAGTTGAATGGATTGTATAATGGATAAAAAATTTTAATATTTATGTCACATTTAAAAATTTAATTTTTTTACCGTTTAAATCAATAAAATATTAATTGGTATCTGTTTCTGAAATGGTTTTTACTTTTTAGCATCTACTATTAAGGCGTTTTTTTTTTTCAAAATCTTTTCCATGAATTTATTCATATATATGGTCAAAATTTTGGCTTGGCTATTCTTTAATTTCCACTTGACTTAAATTAAGCTAAGTGA
>CATIWK010569608.1:0-18247 GCA_949634005.1 Mallotus japonicus
GCTTAGTTACTTCCTGATCCGGGAGTCTTCTTAAAGAGGGACTCCTTGTCCTCTTTGGATGTGGTCTCCTTGTGCTGCAAGTTACTATTATTTAGGAAGATATTTGTTAGTTAGAATAGGAATATACCTGTGGGGTATCAACGTTTAATGTGAAAAAAAAAATGTTTAACGCTGTGCATAAAAAAAGAATAAGAAGACTTAAAGTTGGAAACTTAGAGCTGGAAAAAAAAAGTGAAGTTCAATGACTATTCAATCAATAAAACTTAGAGCTAGAAAAAAGAAGAAGATGATGATGACAGTAAAAAGAGACCTGCGCATAAAAAAGAAAAGCATGCTTTTATTATTCACATGTGTGATGGACCCCTGGTCCATAATGCAATATGGACAAGGGTCCATGATATAACAATTGTAATAAGACTTATAAAATTATGTTATGTAATTTGATTTTTATTAGATAACATATAAGTAGATCTAATTAAAATAGAAAAATATATATTTTTAACAAAATTATCACTAACATTTTAATTAATTTAATTTTGTTAGAGATAAAATAGAAAACATAATTTCAATTAAATTAGAATTATATGTTAATTAATTTCATTTTTGTTAGAGATAAAATAGAAGTTAACCTAATTAGAATAGGAAATACACTTTTAATTAAATTAGAATTACATTTTTAATTTATTTTAATTTAATTTTTTTAGAGAAAAAATAGAAGTTAGCTTAATTAAAATAGGAAATATACTTTCAATTAAATTAGAGTTTTTATTAGAGATAAAATAGAAGTTAACCTAATTAAAATAGGAAACATACTTTCATTTTTTTTGAAACCAGGAAACATAGTTTCAATTAAATGAGAATTATATTTTAGTCAATTTAATTTTTATTAGAGATAAAATAGAAGTTAACCCAATTAAAATAGGAAATAGACTTTCAATCAAATTAAAATTATATTTTAATTAATTTAATTTTACTTTTATTAATAAATGACTAAATTATCTAATTTTTATATAATAATGAGAGAAAAATTTTTCATAATTTTGCCTATTCCCCTTCATTTATTTATATATATTATAGATATAACATGTGATTTTTAATTATTACTGGATTCATTTTTTATAAAATAAATTTTATTTTTGAATTAAATAAATTTTAAAGAAAGATTACTAATTAATTCATGTGCATTCTAACATTACTTTATTTTTACAAAGTAAAATATACTTTGTCAATAACCATCATTAGATGATGCAATACACTTTCATCCTATGGTGATAAAGACAAAGTAAAACAAAAATAACTAAAAAACCGAGTAACCACAGAATTTTCCAATTATTCAAAAGAATCAATTTTTAATAATTTAAAAATAGAAAATAAAAGGTATCAAAATATATATTCTATTATATTCATATTAAAATATGTTATTTTTAATTCAATGTTATAATCTTAGTAAAATTTTTTATTTAATAACTATATTTCATCTTTTCACCTTAATTAAATTCTAATTGTAGTTAATTAATATGCAAATAAAAAATTTTAATAAATTAATTTTTTGTTTTTCTCATCAACTTTTCATAAATTTTTTAAAATGATAAAAGTACTATTTATCTAATAATAATCCTATATTACAACATTAATATAATTATAATTAATTACAATCTTAATAAATTTTCTACTTTAATGATTATACAATCACTTTTTTTTTTCTAATTTTTTTTGACGTTAATATTCTTTCAAAAGAAATTAACAAACTTCTTATTTGAAATATTATTTCTAATAGTAAATTTTAATATTTTAAAAATAACATATGAAAAACTATATATTCTCTTTAAAAAATATATGTTTAGCCTATAGTGTCTATTTATATTTTTCGAAAAAAATATTGTTTTATAAAAATTATATTTTCAGTTTTTATAATATAATCGTAATTAATCATTAGATAATAAAAATTAATTAAATTAGTTTTAGTTAGTTTAATCAAACGTTAATAAAATTTGTCATTATAAATTAATTTTCTTTTTTAATTAATTATACATTAGCTATTTAATAATTTTTAGCTTTAGTATTTCTCTCTATTAAAAAAAAATTCTCTGTACTATCTTGAATTACTATTCTAATTAATTACTTAAATAATAAAGTCAATTAAATTGATTATAATTATTTTTATTATTAATTTTCAATAAAATTTCTAGAACCATGCTATTTATTTAGTTCATATTAGTTCAAATTGGAGTTCATCTAATTAGGATAGGAAATATGATTTTATTTAAATTAGAATTAAATATACTATTTAGTTAATTTATGTTATACAATATATATATATATATTTTAAAGGGATAACAATAATTTCAGTCCTATAAGTTATAGTGCTTTTTCAATTAAGTCCTAAATGTTTGATTTTTAACAATTGAATTTAGTAAGTAATTAAAAATTTAACCATTAGTCCTATCCGTTAAATGTAACAGAATTAGCATATGTGGCGGTATATTTGCTTGCATAGGATCTTAGTCATCACTTCATGTCAGCACTCCATCCACATCAGTCTTCCACATCACCATCACCATCACCAGCATGTTTGATTTACACTTTCCCAATTTCATTTAGAACTCTTGCATTTTAGGGAGAAAATTCCACTTTCAGATGAACATTCATCTTTCATTTTTAGAGAAAGCTTCAAATTAAGTAACAAGATAGATAAAAGAAATACATTTTAATGAGCAAGGAGGAGAAAAGTAAAAATCTATAGAAAACTCAACTACAATGGCAAAATATAATTTTTATCAAAAAATTTTGATTATACAAATCACAACAAGCTAGAGATTAGCTCCATCAACTATAAGAGTCTGAATTTCCTCATCCTTCATTTCCTTTACACAATATATTAGTTGATAAATACAAGAAATATTTCTTTTTAATTTGCTTCTTCACCATTTATTTTCAAAGTATTTTTTAGAAAATTCTCCTCTTCCCTATACTATTCAAAATGAATGCATTTGCACTCAATCCAATGCTTACAAGCTCTTATATCTCAAACATTAATCATTATGATTCACTCTACCCAATAATTTAACAAAGGAAATTGAATCAAATAAGCTAATTTAGCAAAAAAATTTATCCATATGATAAATCTCTTTCAACAATCCATAAGCATTTCTCTTGAATTGTCTATAAATAGAGAAAGGCAAATATAAATCCCTATTACGAAAAGGAATTGCAACCACCATAACCCATGTTGCAAAAAGAAAAATTGAGTCCATAGTATAAATAGCAGCCATAATTCCATCAGTAGCCACAATTTCCTTACCTTTAGGAGCCACCAAATTGTTCCCAATCGCCTAGAGCTAGCCAGCAACAAACCAAGACCGCAAAACACTTTGAAACTTAGCAGCAAACTAAGGCCACAAAACACTTCACTCGTCTTCCACTTACAGAGGAAGCTTCCCTTTCTTTTCTGTCTCTTGTTGCTTTGAAGCTTTCTCTACAAATGGAGGAGGAGTATTCATTTGGAAATGAAATTTTTTCCTTAAAATGCAGGAGCCCTAGATGAAATTGGGAAAGTGAAAATTAAATATGATAGTGATGGTGAGGTGGAAGGCAAATATGGCAGTGTCAAACCACATTTTGATAAGTCATAGCCCATGTGGGCAAAAATAAAGCCACGTTTGCATGTTCCGTTACAATTAACAGCATAAAACTAATAGTCAAATTTTTAATTACTCACTGAAGTCGATTGTTAAAAATTAAGCATTGAGGACTTAATTGAAAAAGCACTATAACTTATAGGACTGAAATTTTTGTTATCCCTATTTTAAATGTTAATCTCCAAAATCATTAAATTCAAAAGTTAACAAGTGTCCCTCTTTATATTTAAGTATTTGCTTATAAAGGCTTATATGTTAAATTATTAAAATTCACAATATTTTTCTAAAATGAATTTATAAAAATTCTATTTCAACAAACTGTAGTCTTTTACTTCACTTATAACACTTCTTTTATATTAGGAAAAATTACAAAAATAATGTCTGAACTTTTCAATTTTTTCTATTTGAGTGTCTAACCTTTTATTTTTTTCTAATCAAGTGTTTGAACTTTTAATTTTCTATACATTTTCAGTTAAGGGTGGTTTGAGCACTGACCCAGTACTTGTAGGCCCCGTTAAATCATATGTGTAATGCCGGGTAATTTTCACTCATGGTACCCAACTTTTGGCCTTTATATCACCATGGTATTCAACTTTCAAATCGTTGCACAAAACCTTCCAACCTTTGGTTCAATTATCAATAAAGTGTCCAGATTCATTTTCTGGCCGGCGCTGCTGAAGTGGTACTTATCTGGATGCTGATGTGTGTTCAAAAGTGTCCGCATGTCATATTGACCGAAACACATGATGATACATCAATTAAATAGGACAACTAGTGTCACATCCACCATGTCATGTGTCCCATTTTTAATATTATATTTATTTAATTTTTTAATTTTTAATTTTTCCTTCTCTCATCTTTAAAAAAATAACAATAACAATAAATATGATTGTCCAAGAATAGCCTGGAGCAAATCTAACCATCCACGAAGGCTGGAGCAATAGCAACAATTGGTAACCACGACTAGTAGTAACGACCTAACCTTTGCGGCGATCTCCAAGGCTAGAGCAGAAGAGAGAGAAGGAAAAATTACGAAATAAAAAATTAAATAAATATAGTATTAAAAATGGGACACGTGGCATGGTGGATGTGACACTAGTTGTCCTATTTAATTGATGTGGCATTATGTGTTTCAGTTAATGTGACACGCGGACACTTTTGAACACACGTCAACATCTACATAGGCACCACTTTAGCATCGCCGGCCGAAAAATGAATTTGGACACTTTATTGATAATTGAACCAAAAGTTGGAAGGTTTTGTGCAACGATTGGAAAGTTGGATACCATGGTGATATAAAAGGCCAAAAGTTGGGTACCATGAGTGAAAATTACCCATGTAATGTCACATCACTGGCCATATGTGAAAAAAAAATGTAAAGACTAAAATACCATAATTTCTTTACATTAAACTGTTATAATTTTATGATTTAAGTCCCTACAACTTCATTTTTCTCTCATGTATACCCTCTTTTTCACCCACAACCGCCAACCACTGTATATTATCATGACTGTTAGTGACCACCATATAAAACACCATTGCTATTAGTAGTAAATCTCACCAAAACTAAAAAAAAATCCATATTTTAGATTAAAATCCACTGTTGCCATCTCTAGAGATTCAACATTGCCACCATTTTTATCGCTCACCATTATTGCCACTATCATTACCAATCCACCATTACTACCTCCACAATAACAAAATATATAATAATAATAACAAAACTCAGCTACAAGGATGCATTGTTAGCAAAAATAAAAGCAAGAACCCAAGATCATAGGATGACTAATTACCTAAATTTTACTAGGTTTTTCAAATTTCATCTCTACATATAATTTTTTCAACGTTTAAATATCCTTGAATATAGTTGTTGATGTATATGGTGTATCACTAGATGTAACCGACAATTCTAAAAAAAAAAAATGCAATTATATAAAACCCCAAATCCCACTTATTGTAAAAATATAACCAAAACATAACCCATGGACTATACTACGAATTAAACTCAAGAATCTCTAAGAGGCCATATATTTTTATGAATCAAAAAGACCCAAAATTCCATTAATTCACCAATTACTCCAATTTTACAATCAAATAAAATAGAAAGAGAGGAAATCGTATGGCTTGAATCTTAGAATCATCGGGTTTATCTAGTAAACCTTTATCATCACCATCAGCATTTTTAAGTGTTAATTTTTCAATGTTTACTTCCAATACAACTTTTTCATCAAATATGGATATGGCGGTAGTAGCTTCTTCCTTATCATCTATTTGTTGCCTTAAGATCATTTTACCTCAGCCACTTGTAAGCTTATCCTCCGCCATCTCCATGGTGGTGGTTGTTGTGGCTGTTTGAGTAGCATCAATAATTGTCGGTGCTATAGGTAGCAGTAATTAGCAATTTAAGATTGTAAAAATGAGATAATGACAAAAAGAAAAAAATTAAGAAAAGGGTTTATATACATATAACGAACCATTTTAATCCAAGGTAAACGTTCTAACACTGTATATATAATAAGAAAAATCTGGAACTAATTGATTTTTATGGATTTGTTTGGTGAAGGAAGAAAAAGAATTTTAATAATATGTAGTGATGAATAACGAATTAGCAAGGGAGAGGGTGTGAGTGAAAGAGAGAAGAAGTTATAAGGATATGACTGTATATTTATATGTTGCATTAAGAATATTTTAATTAAATAAATTATTTACATATGTGAACAATAATGTGGCATCCATTTTAGCAATAATAAGGACCACATGTGTCCAACTAAGCATAGCATAGTATCCACGGGAAGCAGTGATTTGATAATCATTTTTAAAGTTTGGACAGTTAATTGCAAAAAAAAAAAAAAATAGACACTTAAAAAGAAAAAAAATGAAAAGTTCATACAACATTTTTGTAATTTTTCCTTTATATTACATTACAAATACTTCTCTTCTATTTTACCACAAACTTCAATATCATATTTTATTATTGATAATATAAAATAGGAAGAATTGCTTAATTAGTGTCTGAACTTTTCATTTTTTGCTATTTTGGTTGTTAGACTTTTTTTTTGCAATTGAGTGTTTGAACTCATTATTTCTGTTTCATTTTGGTGGTTCCGGTCGTTTATTGGTGGCCTGAATATCTTATCAGCTCATATAGGACCCACTGCACAGGCCACGTCCTTTAGAGAGTCCGAATTGACAAGATTGTCCTGAATTAATCCAAAAACATCCACAAAGCAGAAGACAAATAGTTCCACATGAGCTTCCGTTGTACACCATTCCCCATCATTTTCTTCCTGTAAAACTTCTGTTGTAACAAATATATATATATATATATATATATACACACAAAATATCGATTGAGCTCGACCAAGGCCACATATAATAGTTAGGAAAATGGGTCATCAACAGAAGAGCCAATTAATTATAACATTATCTAAGGAAGAGCAATTATTTTTAGTCAATTGACTGGGACGTTTTATCGAGCAGTTGGTGTACAATGCCAAAATGATGAAAAGTACAAAGCTTTCATATCAAAGTTTGGTAGTTAGATTGTAAGTGGGTGAAGTTGGGGACGTTTAAAGTTAATTTGAAATTTTGGAGAGCTTTGGCTGCTGATTTTTAGTCTAAAATGAGATGGGCAATATGCTAGTGAAGTGAAACAAAAAGAGAAGATGTTAATCATGAGAAGGAAAGAGGATTATGCATTGATTATCAGTGGAGTTGACATTATTATATAAGCTTACACCTACATGTTTATTAGTTGCAACTAAGGAGACATAAAATGGCATGAGAAAGAAATTAAAAAAAAGTAAAAAAAATAAAAGGGACAAACCTAGTGTAGGTGGAGATAAAGGCAAAGGCAGCCATGGAGAATCGATTGAGAAGTGAGTTTGTAGGTTGATGGGAAGAAGATTATTTGATTAAGTTTTAAAGCCATGAAATTGATAAAGTTTTTATTTATTGAGTTAAAGCCAATGTCTAAGATAAAAATGTTATATGGCAAATAATAATTTGTTGTTTGGTCATTAGCAGTGTCATGTAGTTGGTAACGTAGGGTGTCCTTATTTTACTTTTGTATTGGATTATTCCTCCTTGCTTAGCTGTCCTTGAGAATATCGGGTCTGTGATGGATAAATTGTAGAACATCCATTTTGTATTGGCATGCTAAGAAATACAAAGTTTATTATTCTCTCTCTCTCTCGCAGCTTCTATTCCCCTGTTTCTACTTTTATATTTGCTAGGTACCATTTGGTATCAGAGCACCACAGATCCATTCTTCACTCTTCTGCTCCTGTCGAATCCAAATCATTCACCATGTCTGTTTCTGATAATACTCGTTCGCAAGAAATGAAAAGGCTCGAGGAGAATCTTCGTAACATGGTCAAGGGAATATTAGTAGAGAATAACAAGCAGCAGGAACAAACGTTTGCTGAAATGATGAGCAAATAACAGAGTTTATTCCTATCGGAGATGAAAACCCTTTTGTCCACCGTGTAATCCGGTGGGCAGAACCAATCCTTACCTTCACCCATTAGTTTCAACACTAATAAACATAACCCACAAGATCCCAACTCTAAAAACAACACCACCATTAACCCAGAAAATAGAAACAACGCACCCATACTTGTTGATCTTACCCAAACTAATCTTGGTACCTAAAACACTACCTATCAGCTAGCCACTCGATTCACTAAGGTTGAGTTCCCAAAGTTTAATGGCTCTGATTTAGAGGGATGGTTATTCCGATATGATAGATTCTTCCAGATTGACTTTACTCCTACTAATGCTAAGGTAAAGTTAGCAGCGATTTATATGGAAGGGCGAGCGTTGTAATGACATCAATCTTATCTTAAAAATAGGGATAATATTGAAGAACCTCCTTGGGAAGAATATATAATAGCATTAAAAGGAAGATTTGATGAAATAATTTATGAGGATCCCATGGCTGATTTGAAGGGACTCACTCAAATAAGGACCTTACAAGAATATTTGGAAGAGTTTGATATGCTCTCTCATAAGGCCACTCTCTCTAAGGATTATGCTCTTAGTTGTTTTCTCAGTGGTTTACGAGAGGATATTAGGATCCCTCTAAGAATGTTTAGCCCAAAATCATTACAATAAGCATATACTCTTGCTCGGCTGCAAGAATCCTACCTCACCGCTACTAGAACCACTAAAAGCTATTACAATAAACTAGCCCCAACCTCTGTTGCTACCTCACCTTCAACATCATCAAACCAATACAAACCACTATTATTGCCTACTCCTACCAATATTCCTAAACTTAATAACCCTATTAATCAACCCTCAGCTGTTAAACAACCCTCAGCTGTTAAACAATCCATTTTTAATTCTAAACCATTTCAACCAAAAACAAAGAGATTGACAGATGCAGAAATCAATGAAAAAAAGGCAAAAAATTTATGTTTCTGGTGTGATGAAAAATTTAGCCCTAGGCATTAATATAAAAAGAGACAATTGCACATGATTGTGGTGCAAGAGTTTCATGAGGAGGTTGAGTGTGAAGAGACTGAATGGTGCGGAGAGGACCCTACAATAATTCTTATAATTTCATTATATGCCATGGGAGGACTGGTTGAGTGTGCTCATCAGACCATGCGTATTGCTGGTAACTATAAACGAAAACCCATCCATATACTCATTGACTCAGGCAGCACCCATAACTTCCTAGATATGGCAGTAGTCAAAAGGTTGGGATGTTCTTTGAAGCTTATTGATCCTGTCTTCATTACTGTGGCTAATGGACAAGAGATTATTTGTAATCACCTTTGTGAGCAATTTCATTGGGAGGCACAGGGTTATCAGTTTGTAGCCGATTTTTTGGTTATGCCATTGGGTGGTTGTAAGATGGTTTTGGGTGTACAATAGTTAGCTACACTAGGAGACATCACTTGGAATTTTAAGCTGCTGAATATGTCTTTTAAGATAGGGGAGAACTCTTATTACCTGCAAGGGATATCCTCTACTTCAGTAAGGTTAATTTCAAAAAGTAACATGCTTAGGATGGTCCAAAATGGAGCCACTACTTATATGGCTCAAATTAAAGCAACACTTGAACCCAAACATAATGAAGAATGGTTGAATACTGAGGTAAACAATCCTGAGCTCTCTAAGTTGCTGAATGAATTCCAATTGCTATTTGAGAAGCCTACCAAACTCCCTCCACATCGTACCCATGATCATAGAATACCCTTGGTGGAAGGGTCTAAACCTGTTAATGTACGGCCCTATAAATACTCCCAGATGCAGAAGGATGTAGTAGAAAAGATGGTGCAGGAGCTCCTGGATAATGGAATAATTCAGCATAGTGTGAGTCTATACTCTTCGTTGGTAGTTCCAGTCAAGAAAAAGGACAGCATTTGGCGGATGTGTTTCGACTACCGTGAATTGAACAACAAAACGGTGAAGGAAAGATTTCCAATTCCCATTATAGAGGAGTTACTTGATGAATTACATGGGGCAATAATTTTTTCGAAGATCGACCTCACTCTGGTTACCATCAAATACGAATGCACCCTCCTGACATTCAAAAAACTACTTTCAGAACTCACGAAGGGCACTATGAATTCATTGTCATGCCCTTTGGGCTCACAAATGCTCCTTCCACTTTTCAGAGTTTAATGAACGAGATCTTCAAGCCATATCTTCGGAAGTTCATCCTTGTTTTCTTTGATGATATTCTGATATATAACAAGGATATTCAATCCCATTTACAGCATCTAAGAGTAGTGTTTATGAAGTTGCAGGAGAACTAGCTGTTTGCAAAGAGGAGTAAGTGTATTTTTGGCAGCCCCACAGTGGAGTATCTTGGACATATCATTGATAACAGAGGAGTTTATATGACCCAAAGAAAGTAGAAGTAGTCTCCAATTGGCCTACTCCAACTAACCTCAAGCAACTAAGGGGATTTTTAGGATTGGCTAGTTATTATAGGCTATTCATTAAGAATTATGGAGTTTTAAGTAAGCCATTGACGGAGTTATTGAAGAAGGATAACTTTAAGTGGTCTCTTGAGGCACAACATGCTCTTGACACTTTAAAAAGGGCTCTCACAACTGCTCCGGTCCTAGCTTTAAATTCGCCTGATAAGCAATTTATAATCAAGACAGATGCAAGTGATGTTGGAATTGGAGCAGTCTTGACGTAAGATGCACACCCTATTGCTTATATTAGCAAGGCTTTGGCCCCAAAGCATCAATCGATGTCTGTGTATGAAAAGGAATTGTTGGCGGTGGTATATGTTGTTAAAAAGTGGGATCATTATGTGGGTCATATAAGGTTCTTAATTCGTACAGATCACAGGAGCCTTAAATTTCTTCTAGAACAATGTATTACAATGACACACCAACAGAAATATATAGCTAAACTATTTGGCTATGACTTTGAGATATTGTATAAGAAGGGTAGAGATAATGCCGTTACAAATGCTCTTTTAAGGCTACCGGCCTCTGAATTGGCTGCATTGACTATCTCAATTCTGGTGGGCAGTTTGCTTCCAGAGATCTAACAAAGCTGGTCTAATGACAATAACTTACAACTGATTATTAAGTCCTTACAAGAGAGGAAAGGTGTTTAGGGTCCTTATACTTGGTATGGAGGGTTGCTACGTTGGAAGGGTAGGTTAGTAGTAGGTAATGATATCCAACTCAAAAACAAACTCTTGCAACTAATGCATGATTCGGCAGTGGGTGGACATTCAGGTGTACAAGGAACTTATAAAAGGCTTCAACTGCTTTTTTATTGGAAGGGTATGGAGAAGGATGTCCGCAACTACATCAGGAATTGTACTACCTGCCAAACTTGTAAGTATGATAATACAAGTTCCCCCGGTCTTCTTCAGCCCTTGCCCATTCCTGAAAATATTTGGACCGATATAAGTATGGATTTTATAGAGGGACTGCCAAAATCATATGGTAAGGATGTTATTATGGTTGTAGTTGATCGATTGAGCAAATATGCTTACTTTTTGGCCCTCAGTCATCCATATACAACAGCAATAATGGCACAACTTTTCTTGGACCATTTGTTCAAATTACATGGGTTGCCTTCCTCATTTGTGAGTGACAGGGACCCAATTTTCATTAGTGCCTTTTGGAATGAATTATTCAGTTTATAAAGTGTGAAGTTGCTCAAATCAACTGCCTACCATCCCCAGACTGATGGTCAGATAAAGGTGGTAAATCGGTGTCTTGAAACGTATCTAAGATGCATGACTGGTGAAACTCCAAAACAATGAGTGAAATGGCTTCCTCTTGCTGAGTGGTGGTATAATACCAATTATCATTTAGCAACTGACTCCATTCCTTTTGAAATTGTATATGGTGTTCCTCCTCCATTACATATTCCATATTTTGCAGGAGATTCTTCTGTTGCAATGGTTGATCAATGCCTCCAAGATAGAGAATTTGGATTGCAGCTCATGAAACATCACTTAAGTGGAGCCCAGCATAGAATGAAGTAGCAAGCCGACTCTCACCAAACTGACATGTCTTTTAATATTGGTGATTGAGTGTATGTTAAACTTCAGCTTTATAGACAATAGAGCATGGTTGCCAGGATCAATCACAAGCTCTCTCTTTTGTATTTTGGACCTTTATGGTGGAAGACAAGATTGATACAGTGGCGTACAGGTTGCAGTTGCCATTGGATACTACAGTAGATCATGTCTTTTATGTTTCCCAGCTTAAAAGGTCAGTTCCTTCTCATGTCGTAGCTTCAACTCACTTACCAGCACCTTCTATAACACTAGCGATTCCAGTAGCTATTTTGGACAGAAAATGGTGAAGAGAGGAAATAGAGCTACCACCAAGGTATTGGTTCAATGGTTTAACAGATCTCCAGATGAAGCAACCTGGGAATTTTTATTTGATATTGAGCGAAGGTTCCTAAATCTTAACCTTATGGACAATGTTCTTTAAGGGGGCAGGGTTGTTATATGGCAAATAATAATTTGTCGTTTGGTCATTAGCAGTGTCATGTAGTTGGTAACGTGGGATGTCCTTATTTTACTTTTGTATTGGATTATTCCTCCTTGCTTAGCTGTCCTTGAGAATATCGAGTCTGTGATGGATAAATTACAGAACATCCATTTTGTACTAGCAGCTAAGAAATACAAAGTTTATTATTCTCTCTCTCTCGTAGCTTCTATTCTGTTTCTCTTCCCCTGTTTCTACTTTTATATTTGCTAGGTACCAAAAAAAGAACAAGACCCATTTATGAAAATTTGTTGGAATGGATTTCTGGGAGCATGAGCTACATGTAAAAATAAATTTTTGGTAATAATGTTTCCTTCCATTGTTCTTCTTTTTCGTTCGTCTTCTTCTTCATATTTTTCTTTTGTTTTCTTTTTCTAAAAATATAATTTTTAATTTTTATTTTAAAATGAAGAACTAAGGGCATTTTTGATAAATTAAATACCTTGTACATGTGGATAACACATGTCTATTTATACAGATAAAAATGGGTCCCATAAGTACCTAGTCTGCACTTGGACAACTACTGACCGGCCAGAACCACCAAAATGAAATAAAAATAATGAGTTCAAACACTCATTTGCAAAAAAAATAAGTCTGATAGCCAAAATAGTAAAAATTAAAAAGTTCAGACACTAATTATGCAATTCTTCCTATAAAATATTGAAGATAGAAAAATTCCTTCCCCTGTGAATCAATCTCCACCAAATTAAGATAATTTTTTAAATGTTACTTTTTCAATTATATTATTAATGCCCTGCGTTATTTATTTATACATTTAGTCTCTTTCAAAATATGTTAATATAGGAACAAGTCTTTCTATGAAATTGACAAAAATAATATCTTTTGATTTTTATTTTTTTCTTAATGATTCATGATCAGAGAAGTTGATGTTTTAAGACAATTAGTTAAGAGAAAAAGGTTCTACATCTATTCCTAAAAATAATTTTTAGTTTGTTCCTTAAATTTTTCAGCAAAGTTTAAGTTGTCCATTTTTGAATTTTTTCATCAATTTACCTTCTAAATTTTACAATAAAGATCAAATTGGTGCTAAAAATTACACTTTTACAAAATTCAGGAGTTTAGGTAAATTGATAAAAAAAACTTAAAAAGGGGTGACTTAAACTATGTTCAAAAGTTTAGAGATCAAATCAAATTTTATTTTATTTTTAAATTTAATGAAATACACATATCTATACTTATATAAATAAAATAGAAACTATTAAACTAATTTTTATTTAATTTAATATTAATTAAAAAATTAGTTAAATAATTTTTATTTAATTATAATCTTAATTTATAATTAATATTTATTAATAATTATAATTAAATAAAAATTAATTTAATGATTATTTTATTTAGTACATACATTACACATACTTGTACAAAGAAGTGGGTAAACTTATTAAAGCAGTTTATTTTGGTCAACGTCTGCCGCGTTGCCGTTGCGTACAAGAACTGACAAAAAAGGAGTAGTTAAACTTATCCAATCAGATGATTTTGAGGGTAACTTAAAATTTTATTTATAATCAGATTATGATTTAAAAAAAAAAAAAAAGAAAATCAGATGAAAGTAAATTTCAAACTCGGGACAAAACAGTGAAATAGAAAAGCAAGATCTTTGAAAAGTTGAAAGAAACGAGAAAATCATGGCGACTTTGAACGTTCCTCCGATGCTAACTTCTCCTAGAGATGATGCTATGCAACTCTACCGCGCTTTCAAGGGTAACTTTTTTTAGTTTTATCTTTTTATCTTCATGTATTTAGACCTTTCTTGCATCTTGTCTGGGTCAGTCATGTTCTTGTTATTGAAGACGTGTTTTGAAAATGTAATTTTTGTCAAATTTTCAGGTGTTTTCCCTTTAATTGTTGCTATGATTTTTTTGTCCTAATCTCTCCCACAATATGTTCAGAAATCTTGATAAAATTTAACACCTAATTTGAAAATAAAAGGTACAATTTTGATATGGGTTTTGAAAGTGCATGACATGACAGATTTGTTTAGATTTTTTCTGCTGCACAAGTACAAATGTTGGCTATTTTATGGACTTGAATTATAAGAAAATTTGTTGCAGTACGATTCAGAGGTACATGAATAATTGAAAAAGTGTAGGAAGGTATGTCAGAGTTCAGGGCCATTTTTATCTATTAAAAGACGGGTTTAAGGACTAGGGGCTTATTGAACTAAGAAAAGAGAGGATTTGTTGGTGTGAACATCACCTGAGACCCTGTAGCATCAGAAATATAAGGCAAAAAAGAACAATTAATCTCCCAAACAATACTAGTGCAAATTTAGCTCAAAGATAATAACATTTAAGTATAGAACTTGTAATAAACTCTCAATCTTGAAAGTAAAAAAATATAGTAATATGTAAGAGAATTTCAAAATAGAACAGAAGTCCCTAACTACCAACGGCACTTTCTCTTTGAAGACGAACACAATACATGGTTAATGCAATCTTTAATACTCAATGCTCTTTAAAATGAAAAGTAGATTCATTTCTCTCAAGTTTGATTGTTTGTGAGATGCTAGCGGAAATGTATTACTGCTCAAGCTCATGAACTTGAAAGAATATATATTTTTGTATGCAGATTGTTGCTTTTTCTTGTAATATGACCATGGGTTTTCTAATGAGTTATGACGGCATATCATATGAATACATATATTTTTATAACCCTAGAATTGCCATTTTTCTGTGCTTTAGAGTTGGTTTAAGAAGAATTATAATGATTAGAAGCAGAGAATATGGGATCAAGAATATTGCAGGCTAAATGATTAATGGGATACAGCTACTAGCTTACTGGTAAAATGGATTTATTGTTGAATTAGGATGGTTATTAGAACTATAAACTAAGAAAATCATAACTATTAATTCCTGATCCATGAAAACTATAATTTTTTTGAACATGAGCAAAGTAAAAAAAATTCTCGAGTAATAATTTGTCAAGAAAATTCTAAATTCTGTAGTTAAAAACCATCCAACTGAAATTTTAAGATCTTTTTCTTAGTTTCAGCATTACACAATCAATTTCTGTCATAAGTTAGCAATAAAATCTATTTTTTTTTTGAAAAGATTTAAAGTGTGAGAAGAATAGTTGACTTTATGATAAGAAACTTTTGTTGAATGTGTGGATTGTGTTTTGAATTTGTTTAATCTTAAATTTCTCAGGATTTGGATGCGACACTACTGTAGTGATTAACATATTGGCTCATAGAGATGCGGCACAGCGCATGCTCATCCAACAGGAGTACAGGACAATGTACTCTGAAGACATTCTTAAGCGTTTGTCTTCAGAACTTAGTGGCAAATTGGAGGTACCAATACTTTACATCAGGAAGTTTTTCCAACCATTTTCAGTTACCATGGCATTATACTTTCTATTTCAAGTAATGGAGAACTGTGGCCAGCGTTTTTGGTTCAAAATTCTCGGACTAGTGGTTTACTTTTCTCTGATTATTTTCATTTCATAGTTTTTTTTGTTCAAAATTTTCAAAATAGTGGTTCATTTGTTTCTGTTATATTTTCTATCGTATTTATTTATTGTATTTCAGACAGCAGTTCTACTTTGGATGCATGATCTACCAGGACGTGACGCAATAATCGTTAGGCAAGCACTGCATACAGAAACATTGAATCTTGAAGCTGCATCTGAAGTAATTTGTTCTCGCACCCCCTCCCAGATACAGGTATTCAAGCAGCATTACCATGCAAAATTTGGGGTTCACCTTGAACATGACATCGACTTAAGAACATCTGGTGACCATAAAAGGGTAAATCATCTCTCTCATTCTGTTTCTTTTATATATTGGTTGACTTTCTGTTGGAACTTGTTATCCAAGGGCTCTTTCTATGTAACATTTTGAGGCTTCTCTTATTTAATTTGTACGACTGTTTTATGTTAATTTTCCTTTCACTGTGCAGAAGCAGGGGTCTATATTACATTCCAGGGTTATTCTGTTTTATTGGCTTTTGCTTTACTATGCTATGTTGAAATATCTTTATAACTATAATTACTAATACAGTACCAGCAATGGTCTTTGTTACATTCCAGGGCTATTCTGTTTTATTGGTTTATGCTTTATCATGCTATATTGAAATATTTTTATAGCTATAGTTATTGATATAGTACCATATACTGGTACTAGCATCTTTTTAATTGCCAATATATATTTGCTTCATACAAAAAATTTGATAGAATATTTCATCTAGGTTTGCTTCATTACCTTTATTTGCTGCTATGATTATCAATCATTACAATTAATGACTATGTTTGTCAAAGACCAAGTCTCCAATTGGCGGTTTTAGCAACTGTCATTTGTAGCTGGACGACGTACTGTTATAGTTACTGCACTTGTTACTGCACCCTATATGACAGATAACATGGTTGTTGCTACCATATGGAAAGAGTAATTCTACTGAGCATCTAATTTAAAATTTCTACTCTTTCATGAAGGCAGATTTATTTTATGAGAAGAGGGATCTTATAAGTGGGATCTTGCATTTTTTTTTTGGCATGTTTGTTTGATCCTTTGTTTTCTTTTTCTCTTGATATTCATGAAGGATGTTGAATTTTGCTGACATGTAATTGTAAATACTTGATTAGCTCTTGCTTGCATATGTGAACACTCCTCGCTATGAAGGCCGCGAAGCCGATAGTGTGATTGCTCAGAATGATGCAAAGGCTCTTTATAAAGCTGGGGAGAAGAAATTAGGAACTGATGAGAAAACTTTCATACGCATATTCAGCGAACGAAGCGCAGCATATTTAGCTGCTGTGAATTATGCTTATCAGAACATGTATGGAAACTCTTTGGAAAAGGTATGCTTTTTTCATATTATCTCATGGCTTCTCAGTCTTAAAATTATTCTACGAAAATTTGACTGGATATTGTATCAGGTTATAAAGAGTGAAACATCAGGACATTTCAGGCATGCTTTATTGACAATTTTGCGGTCTTCAGAAAATCCTGCAAAGTACTTTGCGAAGGTATTTTTTTTTTTTTTTTTTATAATTCACATTTTCATTCTCCTCTATACAGTTCTATAATTGGCATGTTGTTACAATGAAAATTCCACTTTCATATAGCAAGGTCTTGGATATCAAAGATTGTTTGGTTGGTGTATTAATTTTTACTTGGTCATTGAAGGCTTTTGCTTTATATGGAACACAATTATGATATAGACACCATTGCATTCCTTAAGTGATTCACGGGCTCTTCTTTTTGAGCAACTATGATGAAGAAAACCTAAGCTTTAACGTTTGAGAAACATTGACGATTTTTGAATGGTGGTGACAAACTCTTCCGATCCAAAATTATTGAATTCAGAGGTTAATGGCTCTGCAACTTAATTCAAAGAAGCTAAACTTTTTGTTCTATGATGTTATTGCATTATTGAAAGTCTATCCTGCAACAATTCCATTCCTTAAGTGATACATGTGATCTTCAAATTATTGTTTGTTATTGTTGCAAGTAGAAGTTTATAATCTAAAATTAAAAAGTAAAAGATGAGTTCATTATAGATATATATTAAATGCTCAAATGTAGAAAACTGAAACTTACATCCTACCCGAACATTGCAAAATATCTCAAAGGAATAGAATAGCAATTCACGTGAATAC